>NJES01000293.1:0-21276 GCA_002591395.1 Ophiocordyceps camponoti-rufipedis | reverse complement strand
CCCCCCCCCCCCCCCCCGGTCCCGTCTCCTGAGTGGCCCGTTAGCAAAGAAACCCCTGCTGGTGGCCCCCCCCCCCAGCTCCGGGCTCCAATCTCTTCTCCTTTCCCCTTCCATTCCCACACAAAAAAACACACCAAGCTCTCCATTCATCACTTGTTGTCCACTTTGTTCTGTTCTCAATTTCTCATCACGTTCAAAATGGCCGCTGCTCGTGTCTTCGCCTCGCGTCTGGCTTCGCAGATGGGCTCTAGGGCTGCTCGTCCGGCTTTGAGGGCTCCTGTTGCCGCTTCGGCTCGGCGGTCTTTGACTGGTATGGTGAAGCGCGAGAAAAGTTTTTTCTTGCTGTCCTTTTCGTCTCCTGAAGCTCCCCCCGAGCTCCTCTTGGTCCATACTCGCTGTCCAACACCTCACTGACGCCCCCATTCAGCTTCCGCCGGGCCCCTTCAAGCTCTCCGCCGCCAGCAGGCCAACAGCTTGCTCCAGGCGAGCCGGAATGTCGTCCGGTTCCAGCGTCGGGCTTACTCGTCCGAGATTGCCCAGGCCATGGTCGAGGTCTCCAAGAACCTGGGCATGGGCTCTGCCGCCATCGGTCTGACGGGAGCCGGTATCGGTATCGGTCTCGTCTTCGCCGCCCTGCTCAATGCCGTGGCTCGCAATCCTGCTCTCCGCGGCCAGCTCTTCTCGTACGCCATTCTGGGCTTTGCCTTTGTCGAGGCCATCGGTCTCTTTGACTTGATGGTTGCCCTCATGGCCAAGTTTGTGCGTACCAACCTGGTTGCTTCTCGTCGAATGACACGTCTGACACGCTGGTAGACCTAAATCACGCCCTCGTACGGGCGGCATGCTCGCGCCGCACCCTCGCAGCATTGATATCAGGGAGGAAAAGAGAGTATTGAGCGGCCGGTCTGCGTGGAATCTCGACGGCTTGCCACGTCAAACCGACTCGCCGTTCTGCAACATAGACGTCGACAGTATAGACGGCATAGACTTTGAGGGCGGCGCCGAGACATGGTCGTGGATGTAAAGTCCTGGGGCGTGGTACGGAAGACTTGTAAATTAAAGAAGGCCCATTCGTCCAAGTGCGAGGTTTGTCCGGGAGTGACTGTTGTTGGACATCTCGTTGATGTTTGATGGGGTTGCCGCCGGCAGGTTGACGACTCTGGTAGGCCACGGCGTAGTTGCAGCTGCAGCTGTGAGCAGACCACTAGCTGCTAGCACGTAGGCTGCAGGAGGACACAGCGTCTGAGGATCCAGGGATATGTTGTTGGAGGACAAGACGTGTTCTCTGTTGCCAGTGCTGGTTGTCCAGGCACACGACGTGCTGAGTTGGTGAGTGTAGGATGTGAAGCTCTGGTGTAAAGGCGAGCTGCTGGGTAGACTGTCAGCTGCTTGATGAACTGTCCGTCTCTCGCTAGACTGTCGAACTCGATGACAACTGTCGAAGCTGAGCTGCTTCAGTATCCAGTCAACAAAGTCTCATCAGCACAGCCAGCCCAGACCCAACTCACACCATCACCACCACCCTCCTAAAGTCAGCACGTCTCCAATACCAACACCGCAAAGCCACCACCTCGAGAAAAGCAGCATCACGACAACCGCCTCTCTCCCCAGAGACAGAACTCACCCAAAAATACTGGGAAACAACCAAGATGCAGAGAGGGGAAGCGGACGAGTCCCCCTCATCTTCCCCTCACCGGCTGTCACATGATCTCCCGCATCGTACTACCCCGGGATCCCGCAAGGGGTTTGAGTTGATGGCGCTCAGCCTCTACGGCTGCAGGCTACAGTCTTCACCAGTAGTCCTTTGCTGTGACTCGTCCATCATCTCTATACCAACAACTCCCCAACCATCTCGACTATAGTACAGCAACACCTACCCCTTAAACGTCGCGCTCCTCTCCCCCCGCACAGGCGGCGCCTTGCGAGCCCCCTTGAGCCCATCGTCCGCCGTCTTCGCGTACGGATCAAACACCTTGGCCCGCTCACGGGATGAGCCCTGGCCCGCGTGAAGCACCGACGCCGCCTTGCTGTAGTCGAACGGAGCCTCGTCAGCCTGCTGCTGTCTCTGCTGCCTCTTCTTGACCTTCCTTGACCTGCGCTCTTCTCGCCTCTGCGTCTTCTTATGGGCCTTATGGGTCTTGCCCTCGTTTTCCTTTCGACGCTTCTTTTTCGACGCCTTCTTGCTGTCGGAGAGCTCTTCATCTTCGTCCATGCGCAGCACTCCGTCGTCCGCCTCGTCCGCCTCTCCCTTGGCCTCTGATTGCTCTGCGCTCGACTCTTCCTTGTCCTCGACCGCCTTTGACTTCCGTTTTTTTCCTCTCTTCAGTATAACCTCGTCGTCCTTGTCATCTGCCGCCTGGGATGCCACCTCGACTGTCATCTCCGCTGCAGCGTCCTCGGCCTCTTGTACTGCCTCCATGGCATCGTCACCCTTCGCTTGTGCTGTCTCAGTTTCGCCGGCATTCTCCGTTTGTACCTCCTCAGGGGTCTTCTCATCGCCACCTGCGTCGCCTGCCTCGACTGAGCCCTCCACGAACCGTTGCCAAGGAAAGGGTAAGCTGTCTTGGGGGCCATCGTTTTCATGACCCCCAGCCTCCCATCGCGTGCTTATCGCCATGTCTCCAAAGAGCTGTGATTGCTTCAGGCTCGTAACCTTGGCGTCGCTCTGCTCCGATGTCACCGGCGTCTTTACCACAGTCGCAGGCTTCGCTGCTGGTTTCCGCGCCACCTCTGAAGTCTGAGACGAAAAGAACTTGAGCAGCGACGGTCCGCCCTGCGCCTTGGCATCCCGGATCCGCTCCCACAGTTCCGTGAACCGGGCTCTGGCCAGAGAAGCCGTGTACGGGAGCATGCCATGCAGGGCCTTGACGTCCGGCGGGTTGACGCGCACGATGCTGAGTATCTGGTTCGTCCCCAGCACAAAGTTGGGGTTCTCGTCTTCTTCCCGAGCCACAGCATCCCTCCACTGCCACATGGCCCGGAAGACGGCAAACTGCTGGCTGTCGAACCCGAGGTGAGCCTGCTTCAGGACGTAGTTGTACCAGCCACGCGATCCTCTGCCCGTCTCGTGGTCGAAATCGGGGTGTTCGTGGCGAGAGAGCGCCAGCTCCCGGGATCGTTCGAGAGCATCCCTGGTGTAGCCGGCGCCCGGGTTCGCAAGGTCGCTCTTACAGAGCTCATTTCGCAGTTGATCGAATATGTGCAAGAGGTAATGGGTATCGGATCGGGCGTAATACATCATTTCCGGGGGAATCGGCCTAGCACACGTTAGCCAGGCACGCCGTCTTCGGGCAAGGACACGAACCGAATTCTCCAATCGGCCAGCTGATACTGCTTGTCCGCGCTAAAGTTGGCATACTTGGACAGAAGAAAAGCAAGGCTTCTGCTAGGAAAGTTGAGTATATTGCTGGCGAAAAAGGTATCGAAGAGACCGTTGACGTATAAGCCAAGGTCTCGCTGCAACCACACCATGTCCATGTAGGCACCATGGAAGACCTGGCGAATGTCAGAGGTTGAGCCTGGTCCAGTGCTCTTACGGTAAAACTTACCTTGATAATCTTTGGATCGGCAAAGACCTCGTTGAGAATCTCGAGTTTGTGACGCCAGGGCTGCAGCGTGTCGACTATCCAGTCTTTTTCGCGCGTGCTGATCTGCATCAAGCAGACGAGGCCAGTGTAGGTTCGAAAGTCGTGATGCTCCAGGTCGACGGCTATTTCGTCTGCCTTTTTTAGCTCTTTCAGCATGTCCAAGACGCCGTCGTACGTGTCTACCCATGTGGCTGATGTCGTCTCAACTGGCTGAGAAGGAATCGGGTCGACAATCTCGAATAATCGGTCTGGGTATTGCATATTGGTAATCTCATGCTCGTAAGGATGCTTGTATCTGGGATAGCCGCTGTCAGCTCAGATTCTTGCACGCAGAGAAGGACTGTTGGACCCACTGAAGTGTGCCGTCTTCTCGCGGGGACAGGACAAGGCTCTGGGATAGAGATATAATGGCATGCGGCTTCGTCGTAAGAATCGGTTTCCAGGGCTCGGTGGGAAAGTTGTCCGGCTTCTTCTCGAATAGTAGCTGCGGCTTGGAGACGTCGGCGTTCCGGATGACCTTGCCTGTAGGTTTCCTAGAAGTCGGTGTCTGCAAATATCGTGTCAGAAGGACTACAATTTTCAAAGATGGGGGTATGAGCGCCAACCTGTTCTGCCGGCACGGGTTCCTTGCGCTTAATCAAGCCCGTGAACTCATCAAGCGCCGTGTCTGCCTTTTCCAAGACTGAATCAACAACGTCGACGATGGACGGCCACTTGAGATCAATGTCCTCGACATCCTCAATCTTGGGCGCCGGCTCCTTCGCCTTGCCCTTCGCCTGCACCTTGCACGCGCGAGCCGCGGCCTGCAGCAGGCGCGTCGACAAGTCCAGGGCTCGAGAGGCGCTTTCGTCGAGCTGGCGAGCCGTGTCCGGGTTGACGGTCCGCTGAAACTGCAGGTCCTCAGCGGCGAGACGATTAACCGTCTTGACCGTCGAGACGAGAGACTTTTGAATCCGCTTCTGCTGGGACTCGAAGTCCGGAGCGTCTTCCATCGCGGCGAAGGATGGCAGATGTCGGTTGGGGATCAAGTTCTGCTGAGTTTCACGCCAGAAAAGAAGACAAAAAAGCGTTATCGATAGCCCAGCGGATGTGGATACCATGTGTCACGTGGATTCCGCCAAAGTCAACCAACGACATCTCTCTCTTCTACGAAAGCGGTTTATGAAGTGAATCATGCGAAATAATGTCCTGATCTTACACACTACACGTCATTATCACCCTCATCCATGTTATCAACAGTTGGTCCTGAACCAGCGTTAGCATCCTCTCCCCTCGAGGAACTTGTCCTGGTCGTCTCACTTCTCGATACTCCCGGCTCGGGATCCCTTTTGATCTCGCGCTGAATATTCTCTGCTCTTGATTCACTTCCGGAGACGCGCGGGACGGCCTCTTGTGGCATCGGGTTATCGCCAGGATGCAAGACGTCAAGCACAGAATCAAGATCAGAAGACTGCAAAGATTCCCTGTCACCATCTTCCTCGAGCAGTTCTTCCCTGTTGCTCCCGCTCAATGCTTCTGTCCTCGCTGTGTGTTGCCGCGTACCAGTTGTGTCTTTGGCGCTGCGTGCCGGTTTTCCAATGTCCGCCTCCGTATCTCGTGGCGGTTCTCCCTCGTGAAGGGAAGTACTCCCCACTTCTTCAACCGATAACTCAGACTCGGATTCCGAACTTTCTTGTGATACCGAGTTATGTGATTCCATGTCGTCAGCCTTATCCTTGCCCTTGTGGTCCGCGAGCTTCGGCTTTGGGTTCAACTCCAAGTGTGAGGGCGTTTTAGCATCGTCTAGGAGTTTAAATTCCTTAGTTGTCGTGTACCGTCTCCCGCGCGGCATTGAAGTCGGCCAAATTTTCTCGGCGTTGTATCCAAGATCATGGTCATCACCTGATATATCAATTTTGTTATTATTCATTGCTTCATTTTCCCCCTTCATCAAGATTCTTTTTCTCCGGCTTAGCCAAGCGTGCTTGTTTGTCGCGACCCAGCAGCAAGGCTGTCATTGGGACGCAAGTCTCGCTCGAGCCTTTGATTGGGAATTGAAGTTGCCTTTGATTCCTTCATGATCTGCGCAGCCAGCGTGCTCTCACACTTCTTCATATGCAATAATACAAAATCACGAGGCAGGCCAATCTACTTACCTGATTCCTGTTTGTCACTGCGTCGGCGAGTGGCAGAACCTGTGGTCCGTTAACAAGGGCTTAGACAACCTTTTCGAGTGCGAAATGTCGCCCTTTGCAAGACCTGGGGGTTCTTGGACGAAGGAAACTGAGCACAAACCTGTAAAGGTGTCAGAAACTATCGTCATCTTGCAAACTCTCGCATGTCGACGGAGTGTGAATTCCAGCACGGCGCAGCATCATGATTCCAGACCTTTATTTTTTCCCGAATCGTCATAAGTCACGCGGAGATCTGGATCCCTTGTCTTTCCGCCGTGATCTTTCCGGTTGTCTTGATCGGGTGGAGGCCCGCAGCGTTCTTCGCTTTTTTCGCTTCCTGCACTCGAACAGGTTCGTATTCTTCTCGGGACATCCGATCTCCAGCCGTCGCGCTCCATCTTTGTCACGATGGTCCGAGTGTCCCACATGCAGTCATTCTTTCTTTCAAACTCCCTCAAGACTGAATATAGACGAGATTCAACATGAAGTTGCCTGTAAATGAATCGCCCATAATGTCTCAGAGGCTCTCCGTAATCAAGTTGCTCCCATTTGTGTTTCTTCAGCTTCTTGGACAGTGCTATTCTGATTGTATCCCGAGCAAAGTACAGCCGCGGGTCAAATATGGCGTCTGGATGGAGCCAATCCGGGAAGTCGTTGAGCTCTTGAAGTAATCGAGTCTGTGAAGTGTGCGTCTTTGAGATGAGATATTGTGAACAGCAGGTGTTTAAATAGCCGTAGCGGTCATTCTGCCTAACTTTTTGCAATTGAGAAAGCTTTTCCATCTGGGAAGCAGGCTCTTGACCAGACATTGCCAAAAACCCCAGGCATAGAGCCTGCATCTGATAGTCCTGGAGATCGCTCGCCAGCTGATACGCAAGAGCAAGAGATTTTTTCGCTTCTTCCGAGACTTCGGGCGTCTGCCACCCGGGATTCTCATCTCTATCCGGGATATAAATGGGACATCGATCGCCCAACTGGAATGTCTTTCCGATATCACTTTTCAGGCCGGTGACGAACCGTATATCCACATGCAGAGAATTGAAAGCCTGATATGTGATCCATCTTGCAAATGTCCGGCTTCTCATGCAATGAGGATGGTTTTGCTTGAGGCTCCGGGCCAGAGACTGAGCATCGCTCACGTAGCTCTCTAAAGGTTCAGCCGGGTCACTCGTAGGCATGGTGAGCATAGCGATATAGATTTCCAATAATGCAAGATTGGTTGACTCATCCAAAACGCCCGCGTTATCCATCCAGTCATCGATCAGACGGCGGCTGTATCTATATGTAGGGTCATTATACAGCATTAGTATTGTGTCTCGAGTTTCATGGATCCGTCTGGTAGAGATGAAGAAGTCACGAAAGTCCCAGACGCGGCCTTCTGCTAGAAGAAGACGATAAATATTGGTAGCGTCAGGCAGAGCGATGTCGGAAAAGGAAGGTTGTTGGTTATCGATCCAGTCCTGGTATTCAGCTCCGATCCTCAGAGCAAGGTTAAGAATTCTCATCTAGAGGCCTTTCTCAGCATGCATGTAACTATCTGAGAAACGCAGAAACACATACCTCTGTAGATCCGAACTCGGATACGAAACTGTCGAAAGCTTTCAGTGCCTTCCGCGCCGTATCCATAGCTAGATTGATGGTGCCTTGACAGTACATCAGCGAGACCGCGTTCATCAAATCCCATTCAAGCCGAAGCAGCTCAATTTCCTCCTTTATACAATATTCAAGCCCCCATCGCTCGCTGCTGAGTTCCCGCCTTTCCAGCTCTGGATCCTGCCGCTGTATTCGATTGGGTGATACTCCTAGCACTGGTTCGGGCCTCAGAAGACCGAAGGATCTGTAATCTCCCATCTCCAGCAGCATCTCGGCGTACTGGATGAAGACGTAGGGGTGGGTTCGATAGTCTGCGAGTTGCTCCTCGAAGTACTCCTTGGCAGCCCGAAAGTCGCCGAACCTCACCAAGCGAGAGAATTCTTCTAGTTCGGCATCAAAATCGTCGCAGATTGGAAGATCGAGGTGAGCGGTAACATCTTGGCCGTGGTGTGAATGGAAAGAGGTCCAGATTCCACCCATACCAGGAGGCGGGGGATCTTCCGAGATATCGGACTGCTCGTCTGCAAGAGACTTTGACTGACGACGACGGGAAGTTCGGACAGTTGCATGTTCTCTATCTTTGCCGTCTGACGATGGATCATTGACAAGGTTGTTTCCCGTCGTGCGCGATGCCTCGTTGGAGGCAGCTTTTCTGTAGTAGAAACGAGGTGGTAGGGGGGCGATGGCTTGATCTTTCTCATGGACAGGATCATTGAGAATATGCCCCAGTGGAGATTCGAGGCTGTAGCGACGTCGAAGCTTCGTTGGTGGGCGCGGCGGGGGGGAGACGGCAAGGCTATCGTCATGGTGTCTGCGAGGCTCCATGATTCGGACGGTACCCATTGCAAATTGGGGCACTTGAATGGAGTTGGAGGTCAAGAATCATGAGAAAGACATGTGTAGGAAGTGAGGGGGCCGGGGGAGCCGCTCGGCCTAGAGTGAGACCGACTCCGATTCATGCACACATATTGAACCAATATTCGTACGAATGCTTGATACGAAGATGTTGGTGGCGAGAGGCGCTTATGCAGTCAGCTCAGCCAAAAGGTAACGCTGGGAACGGCCCCGAAGTGACCAAGTCCACGAGCTGACCGTCTGACGCATGTAGATATATACATGGATTGTTGACTGGAGCTGCTCGCTACCCTCCCATAGCCTCTACAAGCATGCTGACAAGGTGAAGAATGATGCGGACAACCTTGAACCTGAGCATCTTTGCCACCATCTCCTGTTCTACGAGGCCCACGCAGTCGTTCGTCTCGGATGCCTTGTTGTCTGTCTGTGTCACTGGGCCTTGATCGTCATTTTCCACCGCTGTAAGAGAAGAGCAGGACGGGGCGGTCGCTGAGCCGGTGGATTCCACCATCGGGGGTCTGGTAGACGTAAGATCTGCATGGAAGAGGTTGTTCAAGGTCGGGGCTGCTTCATCTCCATTCGACGGCATATCGGGCATTCCAATCTCCCCCTTTTCTAGCATGGCGAGTCGGGCGTCGCGGATCTCGAGAGGGATGCTGTTGATGAGATTCTCTCGCTGCATCGCCAAGTCTAAGTTGTCTGCCCAATGATTCAGGAACCACTTGGGCTCCCTTGGCGACCCAATGAGTGTCGTGAACTGGTCTTCCTCGCGCCCGTAGCGGGATCCAAACCGCCTCTTGACGCTCTTGTTTACCCGTTTTATCTTTTCCTTTAGCCTGGCAGACGACGAGTCAAGCGTGCCCTCGATTGTGACCCTCATATCGAATTCGTCCCCATTGTACTCAAAGGCAAACGCAGTAGACACTTTCGTAGCCGGCCGAGACTCTTTGTCAAACTTGTTGGCTGCGAATCTCCACTTCAGACCCTCGTATAGTTGGCTCGACTGTGCTCGGATAAGGGAGCTGTTCAAGGTCCAACGGCTGGAGCACTCAACCGTCTTGGTTCTGTTCAAGCCGAGGCCGCCGAAGCCACCGCCTGGAAACTGCAGGAAGGGCGTGCCATTGACCCCATACTCTATCGTCACCGATCTTTTCTCTCCCGTGAGCGTCTTGGGGCCCCACGATGTAATTTGAACGGGGCCGTCGTCAGGCCTGCGTGCCGCTGTCTTCTTGCGATGCTTCCCAAGGGTCTCATTCCTCCGAAGGAGAGTGACATTAACATCGGCGGACAAGAGAGAGCAATCGAAGGGCTGCTCAAAGCTGAAATCGAGGTATATGATGCCACCTGGTTGCTCGTAGGTGCCCTTGAAGACGCCCAGTTTGGACTCTTTCAGGCGCAGGCAGCAATTTACCCGGACAGAGCCGAATTCTTTCTCGCCGGCGCAGAGAAACGAGGCTGGAGGGTTGCAGAAGCGGCCGAAGTCGTTGCGGCCGTATTTCCGTGCACTCCTGGCTGGCAGACTCGGTGCAATACTCTCGGGGGCTCGATCGAGGACTGTGGGCGAAGCCATATTAGAACGGGCAGGGCGAGGTCGAGGATGCCTCACGCCTAGTATCGGCGGAGAGAATGCTCACTGGTCGGGATTGATGGAAGAGCTGGAGGCGAAGTACCAGTGATCGACAGCAAAGGCCCTGCTCGCTATCGGTATGTTGGGTGACACGAGGGCGTTGCACAGCCATCTGCGGTGGATGGGGCTGAGGAAGGACTTGAGCATGGGTCAGCTCAGCCGCGTATGTCTGCAGAGAGGGGATGTAGATGCATAATCCTGCTGCAGCATGGCTGATTGTCGTCGTCATCATTTGCATCTATGTGTTAGTATAGAACCAGACATTACGCAGGCGACAAACACCAACAGAGACGGCGAGACAATTCATGTGTACGAGCCTATTCGTGCTTCGTACCTGTTAAATACGCCAATAACACCATCAAGGTCAAGAAAAGCAACTCGAGACACCGCCACGCATCCAAGGCGCTAATCAGAAACACCAGAATCCATCTCCCGCTGCTTCATCCTCAACAAAGATAACAAACAAAGCTCGCCACCAAACCTCACCCTCATCCCAACATCTGCAGCCAAGCCTGCCGCTCACACAAGTCAAAGAGCGGCCCGTAGCCGGCAGTAGCCTCGACGATACCACCCACCGAGCCGGAAACCAGGAGACCACTAGGCCGAGCCGGGGAGCGCTAACAGAGATCGAACCAATTTCCAGTGATATCAAGGATCCTGCACACAAGTCCTGGCTCTCTGCCGTGCCGGTAGTTTGCTGCGGCTGGAGGCTGTCTAGTCTAGTGGAGCGCGGCCTTGATTCAATGTCATCATCGACTTACACGGTGGTTCCGAATGACGAATACATACAACGTATATAAGAGAATTTCGCTGAGAAGTTCGCTAGATGCTCATAACTTCCGTATCTCCAAGCAAGCCCGTTATCCCTTCCTTCACAAGGCATGAAATCCTCTATTCTCTACCACACTCTCTCCCTCTCCCTCCTCGCCTCCACCACCGTATCCCAATCCATCACCAGCATCAAAGCAGACCTCACCACGCTAGCCAACCTCCTAAAATGGCAGGGCACAACCCAGTCAAGCTACGCGCCCGTCCTCCCAGCCGCGCTCAAAGCCCACGCTTCTCTGTCTTCCATGACGGGGCCCGGCAGTCCGATCCCCCAGGCAGCTAAGTATGTCGAGCAGCTGGGCAGGCTGGTGGCTGAGAGCCGATATCTGGTGGCTCTTTCTGCGCCGAGCGGATATCAGCAGACGGTTCTTGACTCGACCGTCTTTTTGAAGGGGAGCTTGGATGAGTGGCGGTTCGCTATAACCCGTACGCGAGACAAATTGGAGGAGCCGTCCAAGTATCGCGCTCCTACTTGCGGGAAGAAGAGCGCCAAGGACATCTCAACAACGACATCACCGGGAACCATCTTCCACGATTTCGAAGGCGCTCCAGCCATGGTCGTCGTCCCAGCCGGCTCCTTCATCGCCGGATCCTCACCGGAGGAGCAGACCCGATGGGGAGTCCCCCAAGCAAGACGAAGCTTCGAACTCCCCCACCGCCAAGTCCATATCGCGAAGCCGCTGGCCGTCGGCAGAACGGAGATAAGCGTCCGCGAATTCCAAGACTTCATCCACCAGACAGACTACGAACTCCGAGGCGGCACCCGTGCATGGTACCACGGAAAGAACACAACGCTGGCCTTCCAGTCGGATCTCAACTACCGCAACCCAGCCTTCCCGCAGACCAACAACCACCCAGTCGTAGCCATCACGCGACAAGACGCCAAAGCCTACGCCGCCTGGCTATCATGCCTCACAGGCTCAACCTACAGACTCCCCTCAGAAGACGAATGGGAATACGCCGCCCGCGGAGGCTCCAACGATTCCTTCTTCTGGGGCTCCGACCTCTCCCACGCAGACCAATGGGCCAACACCTACGACACAACCTCATCCACAACAAACGACTTCCCCTGGGCCCACACAAACGTCACCGATACCTTCGCCTACACCGCGCCCGTCGCCTCCTTCCGCCCCAACGGCTTCGGCCTCTACGACGTGACGGGCAACGCGCGCGAGTTCACGGCCGACGACTGGATCGAGCGTCTGGGGGGCGCGGCGTCGGATGGTTCTGTGAGGAAGGGGCCGGCGCCGTTTCCGGTCATGCGCGGGGGGGCGTGGAACTACCAGCCGATGAATCTGCGGTTGAATTACCGGAGTGCGTATTTTTCGAGCGAGGTTTCGACTAACATGTTTGGGTTTCGGCTTGTTCGAGATCTTGCTTAGGCGGTGGGATTGTTGGGTTGATCTGTCAAACAAGCAGTACATTTACTCTGGGGTTATTGCTGTGTACAGATCTTGCAATTGGTAGCCTGTCCCCTCCAAATCCCCCCATCTCAGTTCCACCATCACAATCACCATCCTCACCGACCCTCACCGAGGAACCAGCACAGTGTGAACTACTCCCCGCACATACTACAGTCATCAACTCTCCAACCCACCGTCCACACGAACCCTCTTCCAAGCATGACGTCTACAATCCCACCCACGAACCGCAGCAAGCCACCTGCGTCAACCTCTCTACCAGCAGCACCAGTAGAGTCCATTCTTCGGCCTTGTTATCAGCCTTTCCCTGGCTGACGGGTGCTTGCATGGCTTGTACGCCCGTACCCTGCATGCATCATCCCTACGTCGTTTTTTTCGCCCGTGGAAACTGACGTCTCGGCAGGGTTGTAGACGGCCATCTCCGACGACGCCCGAAGAGTGGCAACCACGACAAGAACCATATAATTCATCCCCTTCATCTATCAGCCCAGCCTCGCGACACTCCATCAACCGTCATCGTCAAGACAGCACCGCACACCACATCCCTCTTGCGCAACACCATGGACCCCGTCGTTGACAACCGCCAAACAGCGCCCGGCCGTCTCCTCCTCCTCTCCAACCGCCTCCCCATCACCATCAAGCGCTCCGACGATGGAAGCTACTCCTTCTCCATGTCATCCGGCGGGCTCGTCACCGGCCTCAGCGGCCTCAGCAAGACAACCAGCTTCCAATGGTACGGCTGGCCGGGCCTCGAAGTGCCGGAAGATGAAGTCGCCGGCATGGAGGAGCGGTTGAGCGAAGAATACGGCGCGCACCCCGTCTTCATCGACGACGAACTCGCCGACAGACACTACAACGGCTTCTCCAGTACGCGCCCGAATCCCCATCCTCCCCATCCATCACCAGCTAACTCGACCAG
The DNA here is from genome assembly GCA_002591395.1 of Ophiocordyceps camponoti-rufipedis. Classification (NCBI taxonomy): domain Eukaryota; kingdom Fungi; phylum Ascomycota; class Sordariomycetes; order Hypocreales; family Ophiocordycipitaceae; genus Ophiocordyceps; species Ophiocordyceps camponoti-rufipedis. The sequence goes on along the minus strand of NJES01000293.1, from coordinate 8,293 downwards.
ACTCCATCCTATGGCCTCTCTTCCACTACCACCCCGGCGAAATCACCTTTGACGAATCCGCCTGGTCCGCCTACCAAGAAGTCAACCAACTCTTCGCCGAAGCCGTGGTAAAAGACGTCCAAGACGGCGACCTAATCTGGGTCCACGACTACCACCTCATGCTCCTCCCCCAACTCCTCCGCAAAGAACTCGGCGCCTCCAAGAAAAACATCAGCATCGGCTTCTTCCTCCACACCCCCTTCCCCAGCAGCGAAATCTACCGCATCCTCCCCGTCCGCGAACAGCTTCTCACCGGCCTGCTCGACTGCGATCTGATAGGCTTCCACACGTACGATTACGCCCGTCACTTCCTCAGCAGCTGCTCGCGGATCCTCGGCGCCGCGACGACGCCCAACGGCGTAGAATGGAACGGACGCTTCGTCACCGTCGGAGCCTTCCCCATCGGCATCGACCCAGACAAGTTCGTCGAGGGCCTCAAGAAGGAAAAAGTACAGAAGCGAATCGCCTCCCTCAGCCGCAAATTCGAAGGCGTAAAGCTCATCGTCGGCGTCGACCGACTCGACTACATAAAAGGCGTCCCGCAGAAACTACACGCCCTCGAAGTCTTCCTAACCGAACACCCAGAATGGATCGGCAAGATCGTCCTCGTCCAAGTCGCCGTCCCCTCCCGCCAAGACGTCGAAGAGTATCAGAACCTACGGGCCGTCGTCAACGAGCTCGTCGGCCGCATAAACGGCAAGTTCGGCACCGTCGAGTTCATGCCCATCCATTTCCTCCACCAGTCCATCCCCTTTGAGGAGCTGACGGCCCTCTACGCCGTATCCGACGTCTGCTTCGTCTCCTCCACCCGCGATGGCATGAACCTCGTTTCCTACGAGTACATCGCCACCCAACGCGGCAAACACGGCGTCATGATCCTGAGCGAATTCACCGGCGCCGCCCAGTCTCTCAACGGCAGCCTCATCGTCAACCCCTGGAATACCGAGGAGTTGGCCAACGCCCTGCACGAGGCCGTCTCCATGAGTCCCGAGGTCCGCGCCGCCAACTACGCCAAGCTTGAGCGCTACGTCTTCAAGTATACCAGCGCCTGGTGGGGGGCCAGCTTCGTGGCGGAGATGACGCGGCTGGGGAGTTCGAGTCCGGCCAAGAAGGCTTTGTGTAATGTTGATGGTGCTGTTGTCGGGGGCGGCGGTCGTGAGGAGCCTGAATAGGGAGTTCTTTTCTTTTGCTCAAGTGTATATTCTCCTGGGAGGAGCGTGCTTTGGAGTCGAGACGGCGTGGATTCACAATCCGTACGCCAAGGGAGTATCGTGAACAGCACGAGGCATCAAGACTTGACATTCAAACCCCTCCGCGCTGAAAGTTCTCGGCGTCCTTTAATGCCTCTGTCGGACACAGGCCTTACCACTTCCCTGCCCATCATCTGTCGTGCTTCAGGGTCTGGACGGCCTGGACCAGTTCATCCTTACTCCAAGTCAAGCACTATCGTGAACAGCACGAGGCATCAAGACATGACATTCAACCCCTTCCGCGCCGAAAGTCCTTGACGTCCTTTACATGCCTCTGTCAAACTGTCTGATCTACCTACCTACCTCCCTTCCCAAGTCCCTACCCACAACCGTCCTCCCACCCCCAGCCAAGAAGACGCACCGCAAGACTAGACAGAAAAGAAAGCCAATTCTCAGACAACCAACAGCCCACACCCTCCAGCCTCAGTAGGGAGAATTGACGATATCATCCTTGCCGAGCTTATACCTCCCACTGTCCGCGCCCCCGATGTAGCGAGAAGAAGAGGCCCGCCCCCCTCCGGAACTAAGCCTGGCACCCCCCATGATGCTCTCGCGCGTCGGACGCCGCAATGCCCGCTTGGCCACCATGTTGACCTCGTTGGGCAGCGCGACGATGACGTTCTTATCGGACCCGAACTTGAAGTCGTCGGCCTTGACGTTGTCCTCGTAGCGCTTGATGCGGTACGCGCCGTTGCCCTTTCCTGCGCCGGTGCCGCCCTGGAGGACGCGCTTGAGGTTCCATTCGACGATGTAGGGGCCCGTCGCCGTGATGATGCTCGTCTCTTCGGCGCCCTCGCCCGTGTTAAACTTGGCGGGCGTGAAGGATACCGCCTCGCCCGTCTCGTGGTAGAACTGGGCCACGTGTTCGGGAGTGAGGGCCAGACGCCGCGGCTGGGGCTTTGAGTTGGCCGAAAAGGGCTGCTCGAAGCCGAGCCTGCCCTCATACTTGCCGTCCTTTTGCTTGGCGTCGATGAGCAGCAGGTAGTTCTTTGTTGTGCCGAGGATCCAACGCCCGTCGGCCGATACGTCCATGCCGGTGATGGCCTCGCCCAGAGCCGGCAGCTGCGTCTTGGCCCGGATGCCGAGCCGGTCAAAGAGTCTGATGTCGCCCTTGTTGCTGGCCACGGCGATGTAGCCCTTTTCTGTCGTGGCCAGGGCCGAGAAGTCGTTCTTGGACGCGTACTGCTTCATGTCGGAATCGACGAGCTTGTTGCCCGACAACCGTGGATCGATACGGTACAGGGCGTTGCCCGAGACGCCCAGGAACGTCTGCTCCGACGTCATCTGTGCAAACTTGTTCTCCGGCGCAAACGTGACGACGGGAATGTCGTCGTGCACCTTCCACTCGTCCACCACCTTGCCGTATTCAATATCCATCCGGAAGAGCTTGTTGGGGTCGACGTCGTTTTGCATAATGAGGTCGCGGTCCTCGCTGTGGAGCATCACCTTCTTGGGGCTCATCAGTCTCCCGCTGGGCGTCGTCACCTTGGAAATGTTGGTCGAGAACTTGAGCCGGTTATCGGGCGTGTGCGAGAAGACGCCAATCTTGGAGCCCCGGACAACAAAGGAGCGGTCGTGCTTGTAGCCGACGGCCAGCTGCGAGTTGACTTCGCCCCCCTTTCTCTCCTCCTCGGCCGCCTCCTCGTCTTCCGAGTCGTAGACCTGGCTGTGGATGCCCTTGGCGTCCTCGTCCTCTTCCTCGTCCTCTTCTTCCTCTTCCTCGGCTCGGGCGGCGTCCTCTCCCGGAGGGGGCGCGTCCTCCATCGTCAGGTCTCCGAACGCGTCGAGGACGTACTCGCGCTCCTTTTCCTTGATCTTGGCCCATTTCGTCTCGTTAAGCTTCTCCCAGATGGCCTGCATGATGGCTTGCTGGAACTTTTCCAACGTCGGCTGGTCTTTGAAGCGCAAAAGCCACGACCTTGCGGTGCCGTCGTCGCCGAAGTGGTTGAAGACGAATGATAGGTATTCAAAGTCGAAGACGGGGTTGAACTCTGCCACGACGGGCGTTCCCAGCCACGACTTGTCTTTGCCGTCGACCTGTAGCCAGTACTCCCACTTGCCGACCTCGGAGACGGTGGCGATGACCTCATCGTCGAGCATGGCAAAGTGACCGGGTTGCGGATCGAAAAGATGCAGCTCGGCGGTGACGGTAGCGTAAATCTCGATGGCCTGAGGAGGCGGCGCTCGCTTGCTAGGCGGCGTGGAAGGGCCTGGCGCTTCGCCACCTTCGGGAGGTGACGAAGCGGTGCCCCTCTTGGCCGACGAGTTGGCCGCAGTCCTGTGCTTGTACATGTCTTCGACGGACTCTATGGAGCGGGCCAGCGTCGGGCTGTGAAGAGGGCTCGCGGGCGGGATGGGAGGTTCCTCGTGGAACTCGAACTGACGGAGGTCGTCGGGGAAGGCGCTTGCGTGTGGCCGGCGGTACTTGCGCTCAAACTGACACTGGCGAGCGGCTTGTATGAAGCGTTCGACGAGGGAAGAAGGAACGTGGTTATCGCAAACGAACTCGTAGAGGTCGCCCGAGTCTCCGCTCAGGTCCCTCCAGGCCAGCACCTTTTCTCCGCTTTCTCGAATATCGATGCGAAGGTGAAGGGCCTCGTCGAGCAGAAACGTCTTTTCGTCACGCTCTGCCTCTAGGGCGTCGATCTCGGCGTCCTCGCCCTCCTCCTCGGCAAGCAGCTCGGCCTCGCCCTCCTCAAAGACGCGCTGGACGACGAGCTGGTAGTGAAAGTCTTGGTTGGTGCGGCGGATGCGGACGGCGGCGTCCTTGAAGATGAGCTCCGAGTACCCCTTGGGCGAGAGCGGGCGGACGAGGTACAGCTGGCCCTGAGGCAGGTCGATGAGCGACTCCTGGGCGCTCGAGCCGAAAATCAGCTTGCCAACGTTGCGCAAGACAAACATGACTCAAGCCTCTGGGAGACGCTCTGCAAGACGCGAAGAGAGACGCGAAGAGAGACGCGAAGGGAGACGCGGTGGGAGAGACGAGGCTTCAGTGGGCGGTTCGTGACGCGGCATCCGTCTTCCGAGGAGAGCGGCTTTGTTGATCATGAGTCATGGCCAACTCTCGAGAGGAGTGGGTAAGAAGAAGAGGATGGAAGAGGGCGGAGACGCCAGCAAGCGGCTGCGCCACGCGAAGTCAGGGTCGCGTGGCGGTGGCTGTGGCGGTGCACGCGCTGCTGCATGTACATCAGGCTTAGGTAATGTTGTCTCTGCTCTTGGACGACATCTGGACTACAGCTGGTCAAGGTCAACTCTGAATCGAGACGAATTGACAATATCGTGTACTAAAACTCTACCCTAGATATCGATCCTCCCAAACTCTACTCTTCTCACAATTGATCTACCTAAACTCGCCTTTAATTGTTCCATGGAATCAGATGGTCGTCCAGGCACTCCTGCTCACTGCTATACTCAAGCTGCTCTCCCGCGGGATATCTGAAGCTTGCGCAGTAGATCCTGGTGCCACACCAATGCTCATTTCTTGGTTTCTGACCATAACAACGATGGAGGTCCTCCAGCTCTACCCAGGGCTTCTTGGGCTTTGCCGGCTCATATTGGATGGTGGGAGGCCTGTCCTCGGGGGGGTCGTTGTTGGTCGGCTCCGGCTCGTGGTCATCCAGACACTCCCTTTCGGTTTTGTACTCGGTATGTGGGTTCGTGTCGACATACTTGCAGAAGAGCCCGGTGCCGCAGTACTGCTCACTTCTCCCAAGAACATGAGCACAAGCGGATGGGTTCTGCGGCTGCAACCAAGGTTTCTTGCCTTGGCTCGGAGGCTTGTTGTCGGCCTGGGGGTTGCCGCCAGTCGGGGCAGCGTTGTCGGCCGGGGCGCCATTGGCGGTTGACTCCGGTTCGTGATCGTCCAGGCACTCCTGCTCGCTCCCGTACTGACGATCTCCGCCCGCATAGTTGAACTGCTCGCAATAGACCTTTGTGCCGCAATGCTTCTCATCCGTTCCCATGCTCGCGGCGCAAGGCCCGGCCGCCCCGGGCTCCAACCATGGTTTCTTAGACAGACTAGATGGCTCGTTGTTGGCTGGCGGGTTGCTGCTAGCAGGCTTGTTGTCGGCTGACGGGTTGTTGCTAGCTGATTCCGGCTCGTGAGCGTCTAGGCACTCTTGCTCGCTCCCGTACTGACGATCTCCGCCCGCATAGTTGAACTGCTCGCAGTAGACCTTTGTGCCGCAATGCTTCTCATCCGTTCCCATGCTCGCGGCGCAAGGCCCGGCCGCCCCCGGTTGCACCCATGGTTTCTTGGGCTGACCGGTAGGCTTGTTGTCGGCTGGCGGGTTGCTGCCAGCAGGCTTGTTGTCGGCCTGGGAGTCGCTGTCAGCTGGGGAGTTGCTGCCAGCTGATTCCGGCTCGTGAGCGTCTAGGCACTCCTGCTCGCTCCCGTACTGACGATCTCCGCCCGCATAGTTGAACTGTTCGCAGTAGACCTTTGTGCCGCAATGCTTCTCATCCGTTCCCATGCTCGCGGCGCAAGGCCCGGCCGCCCCCGGTTGCAACCATGGTTTCTTAGGCTGACTAGCAGGCTTGTTGTCGCCTGAGGAGTTGTTGTCGTCCGAGGAGTTGTCGTCGTCTGGCGAATTGCTGCCAGCTGGTTCCGGCTCGTGAGCGTCCAGGCACTCCTGTTCGCTTGCGTACCGATGGCCAGTCCCAACCAAGCGGTCAAAGCTCTGGCAGTAGACCTTCGTCCCACACTGCTGCTCATGTCTTCCAAGGTTCGAGGCACAAGCGACGTGATTCGTGGGTTCCAACCACGGTTTCTTGGGCGCCTTCTCGTGATGGTCCAGACACTCCCTCTCGCTCTGGTACTTGGACCGTCCAAACGGACGACTGAAAGACGCACAGTACCGCTCCGTCCCGCAAAACTTCTCGACTCTATCCATCGAGGAACTACACTTGGCTTCATCCGTCAACTCGGTCCACGGCTTCTTCGTCTCCCACCCCGGAGGCGACCGCGCAGGCGGCGGCTGCACGGAATACCGCGACTCGTGAGCATTGATGCACTCATCCCAGCTATTCCAAGCCGGATTCGGCATGTAGCCGAAGCGGTACATGTCGCAAATGGCATCGGTGCCGCAGTATTCCTCGGTGGCGTGGTCGGCGTCGCAGGCGGCTGTCATTTGCTTCCACGGGAGGAGGCCGTCGCGACGGGTTACGGTCGGACGGGCCAGGGAGGTGCCCGCGGCGAGGAGGAGGGTGGCGGCGTCGTACTTCATCTTGTCGCGATGGTGAGAAGTTGGTGATGAAGGCTTGCTCAGTGTTGGCGTTATTGGGGGGCAACCATGGTTTTATATAGCTTTCGTTGGTTGGACTCAGTATGTGTGTATGGATGAGTGTACGTATGTGTCTCTATGTGCTTGGCATCCCGTCAGGATATCAGGCTGATAGGGAGCCTGTTGCATTGAAGGTTTGTTTTCCATTATCACCGGGGCGTTCATATAAGCCACGTCAACCGCTCCACCTCATCAGCAGATGATGGAATCAGCGAGAGAATGAGCATGGATCACGTCTACGCAAGATTGGCGAGTGTGTCCCACAGCATATCCGTTGCATGTAGGATAGCACGGTTAAACTTCACCCCTCTCTGTATCACGGCTAATGAGCATCGAGGCTCAGTGCACAACGGTTAGCGAGAGGATACTGCTACTACCTCGGTGATGAAAATCTACTCGTGCAGTCTCGTTGTCAATTTTCAGTCTTCCGTTCTAGACGGGATGTCTGAGTCAAGACGAGTGCACGATATAGGCCCCGGATCATAATCCCCTGTTTCTATAATTGGCATCCGGTGGGATAGGACGGAGCTTACGAATCACTCCATTGCTTGCATCTTAAGCAAGGCACAGCCATCATTAATGGGGTTGCGTGGAGTCTATTGATCGTCATGCAAGCTGTTCGACATAGCCAACGTTGCCCGCCTCAACCCTATGCCACAAAGTGGATACATAGGTCCTGACTCATAGTCCCTGCCTATAGCCAGTCACATGAGCCAATTACCGGATATAATGCAGGATAGGTGACGAGGGATGACTATTCGCACATTGACACTCCGGAACTCGCGACGCAACATCACGCCAGTCCCACCGAGCGAACTCTGCCGAAACGTGCAGATTAGCCAGGGTCGTCACATCGGAATTGGAGAAGGAACGCTGCAAGGGGTGAGGATTGGCCGTGGGTGAAGGAAGAGGCAGTGCCAAAGGTTGCGGAAAAGAAGTGGAATACATGTTTATACATACTCGCATCATCTATGAGTATGACTGAGAGAGGCTGGTTGTCGGAGTTCATCCCGAGTGTGGGAGCGCGGAACCATCCAAGCTGAACAGGTATGCAGACCTGAGAGCTGAACCACGCCCAGCAGCGGAGTCGAACGCGTCAGAGGAAGACGCAGCATTGCGATTTCTCATTGATTGCTCTGCTGTCGTCAGCCTATCCAACATGTGGGATCCGATTGCCGCCCCATCGAAGCTTGGCGAGAGTCGAGATGCTAGTTGCTGTCTGCAAGATTGAGTGAGTGTAGGTCAGCACGAGGCTTTGTCCATGTTGTTTGGTGAATGGTTCTCTGCGCTGTAATCTGAAGAGGCTGGGAAATGCATACAGTAGACCAACTTTCGAACAAATCACCCTCCAACACCCATCCATCCTCACCATTCCCTACACCCAATCTCATAGCTCACCCTCATCACCGAAACAACTCCGCTACAACTCATCACCATAACCATCACAAGCCTCACCATCACAACAACCCTCCCATCACAAGCAACCCAATATTCACATCAAATCCACTACCAATACCATCCCATCTAAATACAAGACACAAATCAACCCCCTACAACACAACCCCAGCACCACCCCAACCCCCCCCCCACCCCCCCCCCCCTCCCCCCCCCAACCAACACTCACCCCCCCCACCCCCCCCCCTTCCCCCACCACCCACTCCCCCCCCACCCCACCACCACAACCACCCACCACCACCACCCTCCCACCTCTCACACTACACC
>NJES01000292.1:0-22251 GCA_002591395.1 Ophiocordyceps camponoti-rufipedis | reverse complement strand
CCCCCAAAACAGCCTATAACCCTCCCCATTCAAATGCAACCCACCCGACAAAAACCTCCCGACCCCCTCCTCCCCCCCCTTGTCAACAATCGCCCGCCACAGATCAACCAGCACAACCCCCTCCGCCGCGTACCCCCTCGCCACCCTCCGCGCCCTCTCCGCGTATTCAGCCGTCGTGGCGTATGCGCGAATCTTGGACGTGAGTCCCATCCCGGCTTCGAAAACCCTCATCTTCGGCTCGTGGATCGGCGGCGGCGTCACCAGCAGCACCTTGGCTCCGTGCGCCTTGATCCGCGGGTGCTCGATTATGGCTCGTAGGTTGGCCTCGTACTCGTCTATCGGCACATGTTGGGGAATCGGCCCCGACGGGAGCGCCGCGTCGTTGGTCCCGAACAGCAACACCTTGATCGTCTGCGTCAGAGGCCATTCGTACCATCTCTAGAGAGAGGGGGAACCAACAAGATACTTCATCTCCGGCGTGCCCTCCCCACGCGGAGGAAAGATATCCTCGATAAAACGAAGCCCATGGACCGTATTGTACCCCGAGAGACCCCGGTTGACAACATCGAGCCGCCGCAAACAGTCTAAGCCACCGAATCACCCCGTCAGTCAGGGCAAACCCTCGGTCGAATCAACATACGGGTCTGCAACGCTGCCTGGAGCGAGAAGCCATCCTTCATCTTCACTCCCTCCTCCAACAGCGAGTCGCCAAACAGGACGAGCTGGGGGTAGGGCGCCTGAGCCGTCGTTAGCCATCTATTCGTATATCGCCGCCGAGATGAGCAAGCTTACCGCCATCTTGATATTATACCTTCTCTCGTTAATGTCCGTCTCCCGTCTTAGAAAGTAGGGATTGATGCCAACTTTATATTTGTCGAGTTACATACGAATATCCATCCCCGGCTTGACTTACTAAATCCTGACCACTTAAAAGCCAAAGTTGACATAATACGACCAATCAGGCGCAGTGCCTCAGACAAAGCCTGACGTGTATTGAGACATGCATCAGTGGCGTCGACCGCCATCACCACCCTTTTATACATACACTGCCAGACTCCCCGCTCCTCGGCTTGCACATGAGGTCCCCCAAGGACATGTAAAGGAAAAGAACAACAACAAAGAATCGTGCCGCCACCGGGCTCGCAGCCAGCACCCATTCACCCCATTATCCGACAATGACAGCCGCCCTCGTCAGGGCCACCACTTCATCCTCCTGTAGCTCTCAATCACATCTTGAATCAACTGCTTCGTCATCTTGGGCTTTTCGTACTTGAAGCCCAGCAGCTTCTCCAGCCGGCTACCGTCCATGCTGAGATCCGTGTCCTTGAGCAGTTCCTTCTCCATAAAAGGCGTCAACGGACCGGGCCGCGTAATGGAGGCCTCGTGCAGCAGCTCGGCCCAAGGCCCCAGTGTCTCGTCGTTTACCTCGTCGACGACGCGGTCCAGGTTCAGCTTGGCAAAGGTGCTGATGATTTGACCCTGGAAAGCCGTCTCAATGTCGAAAATGTCGCCGATGATGTTGGCCATGGTCCGCTGCGTCGTCTCGCCCTTGTCCACCACGTTGAATATGGGAATGGGGCCCATCTCGGCCTCGTCCCATCCGGCCTTGCCGCCAGCGTACCACGAGGCCATGTCCCACAAGGCGCGGACGGCGTCGCAAACGTGCACGGTATTGGTGCGCAGGTCGCCCGACCAGAGCCAGCTCATCTCGTCGTCGAGGTGCTGGTAGACGCGGGCCATGCACAGCGCCGTCGCCACCCATTGAGACGCGTACGGACCGTAAACATGGGGCAGGCGTGCGATGATGAGGTTGAGCCTGTAAGCCAGGGTCGGTCAGTATCAATGCTTTGGCACACGCTCGTCGAGACGCACCCTGGCATTTGTGATAGTTGCTCCTCGGCTTGAAGCTTAAAGACGGCAATCTTGCTCCACGGCTTGAGCTTATCCTTCTCCTTGCTGGGAGACGAGTCCGACTTGTAGACCATGCCGGTGCTCAGCTCGACAAAGGCCTTGACCTGACGCTTGGCGGCCTCCCTGCCGACTGCCAGGGAAAGGCCCAGCGACCGCAGCTTGTAGACCTCGTCATCCTGCGAGTATCGCGTCTCGCCTCCGCAGTTAAAGACGTAGTCCCACTGCTTGCCGTCGGGACGATCGAATATCCTAGCCAGGGCCTCTATGATGCAAACACCTGGTCAGCGCCAGAGTCAAGATACCGAGGTCGGGAAAAGAAACATCCGGCTCACTGACCGGGTCTGCTGGCATCAGCCTGCATAAACTTGTCTTGCGAGCACGCCTCGGAGAACTCGGGGGCCAGCCAAGCAAGCTGAGGCAGCACCTTGTCGACCAAGCGAACGTCCGAGGCCAGCTCGTTCTGATGGATGTGAAGGGCGAGAAAGCGACCGATATAGCCGAGGCCGCCGATGATGAGAACCGACGGTTTGGCGTCGGCCATTGTGGGCCACGAAGGGAGAGTGTGTATCGATCGAGAGGTGGCAGGCGAGGCGATTGACGCGGTAATGCTGCTCTGGACGCGGCAGTGGATCGAAGGCGAGGCCGATAGACCGGGGGTAGGAAGATGGATTACGTAGTCGTCTTTGGTGGATCAAGCGGTGATGATGATGCTGGCGAAGAGCGAGAGCGAGAACGAGAAGAGGAAACGAGTCGAGATTGACGATGCAAAAGAGGAAGATGAGGAAGAGGAAGGATTAGAGTGGTGATGATTAGGTGATGACAGGCAGCAGTAACTAGTAAGAAGTAAGAGCTGCTGACGGACAGAAGGAGCACCCAGCCCGGGCGAGAGCAAGTCCCGGGAAGGAAGGTGTACCTGGCTGGGTATTGCCCGTGTGGTCGTAGTGTTGGTCGGACGGACTGGAGCCGAAGAAAGTCAAAGCTGCTAATAATCGATGCTAACAATGCCGATGCTGAAAGCACGAATGCCCTGGCAGTAGCAGCAGAAAAGAAAAACGCTTGTATTAATAATAACAGCCAAGGCAAGGCAGCCAAGGCAAGGCGAGCACAAGGAAACAAGGCCACGGAAGCGCAACGAAAAGACACCTCGACGGATTCGCGGGGTAAGATGAGAAACCAGGTATGTATGTATGTATATAAATATAGGAAATAAAACATGTGTTCGTACGATACATGAAATATCAAATAAAATACAGAAGAACAAGCGACAATCACAAGAATACGAGCACAACGACGTCGTTCCTCTCTCCTCGCCACCACCTCTCCTCTCCTCTCCTCTCCTCTCCTCTCCTGTCTTTTCCTAATTTTAATCCCCGGCTTCAGCGGGCGGCATGTCATGATGCAGCCTGTACGAGATTTGTATGTAGGTATGGCTACAAACCCACGCAGGTACGCACTGGATCCTGCATCGCGGTACCTGCCGTGACCCGGAGACGAGACGAGACGAGACATGAGCGGTTTGCTTGCTCCTCCGTCTCCCACTCATGTCTCGTCTCTTCAGGGCCCGTGATGCACCAACGACAGCTACATACTACCCACAGCCATCGACAACCACCAACAAGCCGCCACCACCAACCCCAGCCAACACCCAGGAGAGCTGCCTCTGCAACTCCAGTCCAAACCACACCCCCAGGAAAGACCCTGAAACTAGCTCAACGCAGGCCTGCCCCCCCGTGACCGGCACAACGAGATGAACAGAGATTACCAAGCCCGCTGCCCCTGCGTCCAACGCCACCGTTGCACACAGCTCTCATCCTCCTCTCTCCCCCCCCCCTCTCTACCATCCCCCGCATCACTCTCTCGCTCTCTTCTCTTATACCTAGAAAGCGTCCCTCCCTCAACCCAAGGATGGACATGATGACTCGATCCAGAAAGACGGCACGAGACACGCATATGTATGGATATGTATAAATGTGCACGTGTGATGGGGAATGGGCGTAGACAAGCCCAGACGACTCTGACGAAAAAAAGAAAGAAAAAAATAAAAGCAATCTCCCAATCTCCAGCCAACCTGCATCCAATGTTGCAACCCCCTTTGACGACGCCGATCCGCCTGTTGAAACTAAGCACAACTCACTACCTACCTCTTCATACTCCCGATAATCTCCTTTTGCGTCTCCCGCTCCCGCGCCCCGTCGCTTAGGCTCCCCACGCTGCGGAGATCGCCCACCACGTCCTTGGCCTTGCCGAAATACACCTCCTGCAGCAGGTTGCGCATCTTGAGCTCCATGTCCTCCACCAGCCGCCCGACGTTGGCCATGTGACTCTCGTCGCTCTCCACGGGGAGGTCCTGCTCCACCTGCCGCGTCATGTTCCCGCTCAGGTCCATGCTGCCCGTCGCCGGCTCCGTCGTAGCCAGCGAGAGGATCACCGTAGACGTCAGCTTGTAGTGCGTCGTCCGTCCTCGTTCGATGGCCTCGAAGACGTGGATCGAATCCCACACGCCTTCCGTCGTGCCGCCGGGCGTCGCCGCTGCGCCATACCACATCAGCAAACCCGACCTTGTACACACAAAACAGAAAAAAGAGAGACATGATGCTCACACTTCTTGAGCAAGACGACACCCGCGAACCCATCGTCCAGGTTCCACAGGTAAACGCTGCTCACGCCACCCTCGTAGTACAGGTCGCGATAGATATCAAAGGCCTCGTTCCCCTTGACCTCCATCTTGCGCACCCTCTCGCTCGGCACAGCCCCCTCGCCAGCCCCCTCACTACCACCAGCCCCGACGCCCCCAGCACCCCCGCCATCGTCGAGCGGCGGATCAAACTGGTTGGACCAGGGAGAACGATAGCTGTCGCCGTCGCGGTTGTAGTCGCAGAGGAGGTAATCCCGCCCCGTCTGCTTGCAACGCCGGACTGTCAACGGCTGGTCGACCGAAGAGAGGAGATCCTCCGTCAGGTCCGGAGCGAGCGAGATGATGGCGTTGAGGTGAGAGCTGGTGTGCTTGGGGTTGAGTCGGCGGAGGAGATCGCTGCGGCGTCTGTCAGCCTTCTTCTCGGATGGGGCGGGCAGAGCAACAGTAGGCAGAGCAAGCAAGCCAAAGAAACCGGATCAACCCCCTCAGAGAAGACAGCTCGAGAAAGGGAGGACTCACAGCGCCGAATCAAAAGGATCCGCCATGATCGAATCCAGCAAGCACCACGCTTCAAATCAGACTGAAAACAAACCAGATTGAGGATTTTCTGCCCTCTCTTTCGCCTGCGACGTCGCACGTCTTCCTGTCTTCTGATAAGATAAGGCCCATTCGTAGGAGGGTTGCCACAGCCTACCCCGCCTGCTCAGCCCCGCCTGCTCAACTCCCCCTTTATGCAATATCGTGCACAGCTACGAATACAAGGCTGCGACTCAGGATGATGATCCTCAATAGGGCTGAAAAGGGTCAAGAAAGCGGCCGGAATCATTGAATACACATCATGTCAAGCAAGAGGCAGACACAGAGAAAAAAATACGCATCCTCCCTTCATCACTAAAGAGAAAACGACCTTGCAAGAACATCGTCCTCAACTCAACGCCACGTAAATCCCAACCACGCCTCCCTAATCAATAACAGTCCCGCAGACAAGACAGTGAGCCCTCTCCGTCCAGCCGCGACACTTGCTCGCCACCCTAGTCCTAAGGTCCTTGATGCGCCAGACCGTCGGGCCCTCGTCAAGCTTGAGCGTCGCCTCGAAAAGCCCCTCGTACGGCTTGCTATCGACCGGAATCTTCCGTGGCCGGCCCCTCTTGACGGACGAGGACCTCGATGGCTTGTCTGCCGCGACGGCGGGACTTCCCGATATGGGTGACTCGGTCGTCTTGGGCGTGATGCCATCCATCTTCTTGACGGGGAGCGAGTCTCCGTTTTCGGCCTCTTTCACGCTGATGGTTGGTTGCGAGTCCTCGCCTTTAATCTCAGTGGGTGTCGTCGAGCAGAGGGCTGCGGTCGAGGGCTTCTCGTCGGCTTCCATCTTTGCGGCCCCTTCATTCTCGTCCTCGTCGCGCGGCTCGTGAGGTTTATCGGTTCCCAGCCGGGCGTAGACTCGCATGAGGACGTCGTGTTGCAGGCAGGCAAAGTGCAGCCACTCCTCGCAGTCGGAGTTTGTGCACCCAATCAGCGTCTGGTCCGGGTTGGCAGGGCTTTTGCACTTGCACGTCAGGTCGACCGACTTGAGAGAGGGAAGAGAAGAGGCGGTTAGCTGAGCGGCAAAAAGTGAGTGGCCAGAAGCGGCCGCCATATGCGTGGGAACCCACAGAAAGCTGCGCGGTCCGACAGTCGAATGCCTGACGCCAGTAGAGCGCGTCCTGCACCTCCTCATCGTCCGATTCGACCCACTGGTTGACCGGGGCGTGGGTGGCGACGCTGACAACGTTGATGACGTCCACTGATAGGAGAGAAGCCCGCGTCAGCAAAGCGCGAAGCCCAACCGGACGAGAAGCCGGATCGACTCACTGTGGTTGGAGGCTATCAACTCGTTCTGGCCGTGGTACGGCTGCCGTCCGGAGACAATTCTCTTGCCGTCGAGCGTGTTGGGAGGGATCTCGTCGGGCGAGTACATCCAGTAAATGCGCGCGTAGACGTGATGCTCGTCCGAGGCCCGTACTTCGAGTATCTTGGCGACCCAGTAGTCGGTGGACTGAAAGTCTTTGGAAGACGCCATCTGGCGCTCGATGGTTGTGTCGTTGGCGATGTAGACAAAGTCCTCGTTGGTGTACTTGATGTTGTTCACTGAGTGAGAGGACGCGACGGTTAGTAAAGCAGTTGGTTGGGGCCGAGGATAGAATGATGAGAGGGTCAACCCACAGACGAAGCTATTGTACCGCGTCATCTCGGACCACTCCTTCCACGGCTCAATAATATAAACCAAATCCATAGTCAAGTGAGTCTTAAACTGCCCTCTCGGTTCAAAAGGCGAAGGCTGAATCTGACTCCGATCATCCTCATCACGCTTCCTCTTCCTCGACACCCCCTCGACCGCAGGCGTAGCGACAGCGGCGACGGAAAAGGGACAATCAGCGCGATTCTCCTCCGCCACAGCGCGCGACCTCTTCCGCGACCGCGAGCTCATGGCCGGCGCCATCTTTTCTCGTCACCACCACGTCGGGCTGCGACAACGGCCCGTCGCGACGACAACAACACCATCTGCGCGCGTCGGCGCCTCGAGAATCGGGAGGGGGAGCTTCGCGCTTCGTCGCTGGGGGTTATGAGGTAGGTAGAGAGGGTCGAGGTATGCGTGGGAGGGAGGAGGTTGGCGATGGGGTTCAAACGGTGGCGGCGTGGTGTTCGTAAGAAGATGTAAAAGGAACCAAAAAAAAAAAAAAAAGCACGAGGCGGTGAAATGACTAAGGAGGAGGAGAGACGACCGACCACAAGTCCAGCGACGAGGTTACACGGCGCGTCGTGCAACAAAGAGTTATAAGAAAAAAAAACGCACTGAATCCTCGCAACCGCTGGAAATACAACAGACGATGACGAGGGATTCAGCCCTGCAACATTCACAGCCGCGACTGAATCCGAACCTCAGAGATCAACAGCCGGGCGGGGAAGAAGCAGCGCCAAGGGATGGAGGGGCGGGAGGTCGGGGGGCTGGTTTCGTTTCGGGTCCGTCCCCTAAAAATCCCCTAAAATCCCCTAAACGCCAGCAGCTGGTCGCGCTACTATGGCCAATCAGAGTTGCCGAATCTCATGACGGGGGGTCTGCATAACAGCTGCGAAGGCCTGCGTCGTCGTTTCGACGAGATTCCATCTTGCTCTCCAGCGGGAGTGAGCGCCGTAGCTTCAGCGGGGTTGATGCCTGGATGGACTCGGAGCATCGTCAACGGCACGCCTACCTACAGGCACTCATGGTGGAAACTTCAAGTTGGAGCGACGACTCACCGATGTCACGAGCAACATGGAGTGACTCACGAACAACAAGAGATACCAACATACAATAAGTGCTTTTCTGTTGATAGTTATTAGTACTCCGGGGGGCTTCTCTGCTGTTTCTCCCCCCGCCTGGCGTCTCGCCCCCGCTTCACTCTCTGCTCTCCTCTCATTCTCTCTCCGCTCGGCTCTTCTTCCCTGCTTATCTCCCGTCGGCTCTGCTCCTCTCTCTGCTCTCCTCTACTTCTCTCTTCGCTCGCTCTTCTCCCCCGCTTCTCTCACGGCTCGGCCTCTCTCCCCTTAGCTATTCCGCTCCTCTTCCCCGAGCATGACTTTTGCGGAACGCTCTGGGAAAACCGCAACATGTACGCCAAGTGGGATCCATCGCTGCACCTGGACAAGTGGTCGACGCCGCAGTGTGGTAGAGATCAGAGGAGAACGGTAAAGCCAGCACAGTTATCTTGCCGATGGAGACTTTCTGCGTCGTCTGTTTCTTCGTTGTCCGACTTGCTCCCCTTCTATCCATGCCCTGTTTATAGACACCCGGAGGTGAGGGGGGGGGGGGGCTACCTACTCTTGTGCCCAACACATTCATCGCCTCTGCCTCCGCCAACGAAGAGGGGCCTTGTACTTGATAGTAAAGAAGATCACGACAGAGACCCTCGGTGCCGTGGTTGACCGTAGCGAGCGTCGATAAGTGGTTGCTCCGAATTGAATTTCTGAATTTCTACCATGAGTGCCTATAAGCAGGCTTTAAGGCGACCTGCTCACTATACCCAGGTAGGCACTCCATGTCGTGATGGACTCACCGACGTCGTGAGAAAACAGCAGAGTCAAGTTACGGACTAAAGAGACACCAATCTGCTCTCTTATTCGTAGTCAGCCTGACTGTCTTCTTGAATCACCCCCTGACAACCGTACACATCAACTACCTCCACAAGCACATCCAAAACACCGAGAAGCCTCCTTCTTCCCATACGCTCCAGAGAATCAAAAAAGATGCATCTGTCCTCCCTGACAGCCCGCTCATCACTGAATAGCATCCATCATCCCACTCATACCAACAGGATAACCCAAAGCCCAACGCCGTCGCTATGCCCGTCTCCCGCCTTCATCACCACATCACGGTCGTCTCCTGAGCTGCCCATCGCCATCATAATCAGCCATCATGCCCCGACCCTCATCCCCCGTCCCCGCCACCGTAAAGCCCTCAATCGTCCCAGCCAGCCTATCAGCCTCCCTCTTCCCCCTCTCGACATCGATGAACCAAATCAGAGGCGCCGGAAGGCTCACCAGCACCGCCAGGAACCAAAACGCCGGCCGGATGCTCCCCGTGCGATCGATGATGGCGCCCACAATCGTCGGCCCGAACACGCTCGAGCCCTTGTCCGTGATGGCGTACAGCGCGTAAAAGGCGGCTTCCGACCCCGGCGGTATCAGCTCCCCGTACAGAGACCGGCAGTAGCTGCTCAGACCGCCCATGACGAGGCCGTAGATGGCCGCCAGCAGGTACATCTCCCACGGCCGCTGGAGGCCGATGACGCCCCATTGCTCGATGAAGGGGATGTAGCCCAGCAGGCCGTATAGCGGTATCAGCTCGAAGAGACCGATGCAGACCAATATCGTCTGGTGGGCCTGGATGCCCCAGATGCGCGACACCCACGACCACCCAAAAGCTCCCAAGACGCCCGTCAGCGTGACGATGACGTTGATCATGCCCAGCGCCCACGGTGGCATGTGTAGGTGCGTCTTGGCGAAGAGAATGGCCGTCGACGACGTCGTCGCAATGGCATCCGACAGGAGAAACCAGCCGGCCAGGAACAAGGCAATGTCCACCAGGCGACGGAGTAGCTTGACGGTGCGCCACAGCGACTTCCACGCGTACGTCAGGTACGAGATCCACGAGAGACTGCCGTCGCCAGTCAAGGGGGGTCCCGGTCTGGGCCGCAACCAGAGGGCAGCGGGGATGGTGAATAGACACCACCAGGTACCGACGAAGAAGAGGACGACGCGCTGGGCCCAGGTGGTGTTCTTCATCCATATCAAGATGGCGATGGATATGCACTGGACGAAGAGGCCCGCGCTATAGCCGACGCCGATGCCCTGAGCCGAAAGACGCGTCGACAGCTGTAGCTCCTTGGACGTCATGTCCTCGGGCACCGCGTCCCGCTTAAGAGGCCAGGCAGCCGACTCCTCATCGTCGGGCAACAGCGCCGAGGTAGAGCTCGCCATGGCCGGCGTCTCCAACTCGCCGACCGAATCCTCCAGCGGACGCGATTCAAGCACCGTGGCCGCCAGATCAGGCGTATGCGTGCCCCGTGCGCCGATAACATCGGGATGATTCCTCACCAGCAGCGGCAAAAAAGAATTGAGCAGGACAAACGACGCGCCGAAAGACGTGTTGGATATAATGGTCAGGACGGCACCGAGGATGTACGTCTCCTTTCCGATAAAGATGTACGACATGACAGCCAAGGCGCCTATCCAGGCGAAAGCCAGAAGAAGCTTCTTGCGGTAGTTGCCGTGGTCGGCGGCGCAGCTGATGCTGACGACGAGGAGAGCCTGCAGCGCGACGCTGAGGGAAAAGGTGTACATGGCGAAGCTGGCCGTGTTGATCTGCAGGCCGAGAACGTAGACGACGCACTGGCCGTCGTCATTATCCGTCTTGCTATCGCTGGAACCGCATGGTTTGGTCGGGTCGGAGAGTAGCACGCCGTTTTCGCGCGCCAGCGATTCGAGAAGGATGGGTATGAAGGAGGCTGGCGAGAGACGGCATCAGAAGAAGACAGAGCGGACGCAGCAGCGAGAAGCTCACCGATGCCGCAGATGACATACGTCTCGGCGGCGAAGGCATACATGTACCAGCCAAACAGCTCTTTGCGACTGGTGGGACGCGCATCATAGCCCGAGTATCGCGGAGACGGGACCCCAGAGGAAGCCATCATCATCTCAGCATCCGAGTCGGAGCGCTCGTCGTCGGCCTCGTCCGAGGAACCGGAGCGGACTTCGAGCGGGGGCTTGGGACAGACGGCTGGCGATGGCATCCTTCGATTCTTTGTCTGCTCTGCCCCTTGTTTCGGGATGGGACTGTGAGGGGAGGGGGGGGCTGGCCCTGGTGCCTATTCGTACATGCCTGTTCTGACGGGTTTGTCGATCGGTTTGTCGGTCGGTACCAACCTAGATGGCTGTGCTTTTTAGGACTCGTTACATGCCATGATGGCCTGGTGGTAGGCGGAGAGGGGGGGCACGTGACACATGGGGTGAGGATCACGGGAGAGGATCACGGGAGCGCGTCACGGAACACGAGGGGTGCATCCACGGCGGAACGGACGAGCCGGTTCCGAGTCTTCTATTCGAGATTCAGGTCAGTTCACCTCTTGAAGGCGCTAAACAGCTTGTCCTTGAGCTTGTCCGCCAGACTGATGGCCGCCTCACCCCCCTGCTGCTGCTCAGTCCTCACCATCGGCCTCCTCTCACTATCAAGCGACGAATGCTCATTCCCCGCCCCCCCGCGCCCCGTATGAAAATCAACCTTGTCCTGACTCAAGCGCAACGCCTCATCCGGAACACGATCCTGATCCCTCCGCTGCCCAGCAGCCGTCCCGACATCAGCAATGTTTCCCGCTCCTACAACCGTTAGCAATCGTCCTCGATCACCAAGCACTTTGAAGTAGGCATGATAATCAATGGAGGGAGGACTCCTCACCCCCGCGGCCCGCGCTGTACGCCCCGTCGCCGTGGCTCCCTTCGGCCCCGACGCGGACGACTTCCCCGTCGACGTATTGCGTCTTATCGGCTGTGAAGTTTCCCGCGCCGCCTCGCCCGTGTGACGTCTCAGACGAGGAAGACATTGACTTTTCCTCTGTTTTGGATTTGGGGGTTTGATGCTGATCCGACGTTGGTATGATGTAGCTTTGACGGTAAAGATGTTGGGAGCTGGCACGTGCAGTCGAGCCGAGGGATGAGACGGGCCCGTACCGTGCGGCGTGCGAGCTGTTGGATGGTCATCGAGATGGCGTTTTCCATCATCATCATCGTCATCATCATATTATTCATGGCCGGCCTAGAAATTACATATTCGTACAACCATCGGCATACTGGGACCCGCTGATCCCGGACTCGGCCCGGCCCGGCCCCGCGGTTCCGGAGGTGTATCGCCAGTTCGGTTGTTGAGCTACGCTTCCAGTCTCATCTGCTAGTCTTTCATGCGTTGCAGAATTAGGTAAAACACCGTGTCACAGATGTCGTCATCTTCAGCTCACAGTCTCAATGATCTCCGCACCGGTCTGGAACATTTGTCGGTGACGTCGATGGCAAGACAAGTGACCGTATCTCAACTTCAACACTCCACGCTCCTCCAACCCCCCTCCGAATAAGAAACCAAACGCTCTAACCGTCTAAGCAGTATCTCAAGCCCGCCCAGCCTTTCCAACCTGCAAAATCTCCCCCGTCAAAGCCTCATCACTTCGTAGTACCGGCCACGACGCCCCATCTGCCTTGACCAGCGTCATCTCCAGCTTCGTGCCTAGGATCTTGTACGACGAGGCGGAGGCGTCGATGGCGCCAAAGAGGGGCACGTCGGCCGCGTATCGCTTTGGCGGCGCGTCGCAGGTCGTCAGGTCGAGTGTAAGCTGGCGAGGGTGAAGCGTCACCTTTGACGTGCTCTTTTCAATCTTCTTTAGGAAGAAGGATGCTATGACCGTCGTAGGCGTCTGGTAGAAATCATGTCTACAGCACATCCATCAGCCAACATCCCCGACGAGGAAAAGGGGCGTAAAGGTAGCCAAGATCTCACCTGACAGAGTCCAACTTCTCAGTCCCAGACTTCTTCTTACTGCCGCTTCCGATAAAGAGGTGCTTCCCTTTGGTCTTGCAGCCCTCAATCTTCAGAAACTGGTCAAACTCCAAGACACGCCGCCTGCAGCACGAGTATCCCTTACTCCCTTCATGAAAGATGGGCGCCCCAGGATGATGAACACAAGTCTCCGAGTCTCGCGACCCCCCCCCGCTGTACTTGTGTCCGCATCCTCTCCGCCGACACTCAGCCCCAGGCGCAATCTCCAAGCTCGGGTCATCGTCGTCCGTCTCGGGCGGGGGCGAGGGCGCAGCGCTCTTCTGCGGAGCTTGTACGGGCGCCCTCGAAGGTGCAGAAGCAGTCATGGCCTCAATCTTGTTCGCCAGCGCCGCGTCATCGTCCTGCGGTCCCTCCTCCAGCTGAGCGGGCTTGTCGGTGGTCGAGTGCGTGCCAGTCGTGCAGGGCGGGATGCTCATGAACTCGTCAAAGGTCAGGACGCGCGGTTTGCAGCATTTCCATCCTATGCGCAGCTCAGCAATGGCTTGGATATCCAGCTGCGTCTGACGTATTCGTACCTTTTTGCCCCTCGTGGAAGACGGGAGGGCCGGGATGATAGTGGCATTCGGCCTGGGCGTCTGTGAATTCCTTGCCGCAACCCTGGCGCACGCACCTTTGCGCCATGCTGGAGGATGGAGGACTGGTGGGAGGTGACTCGAGTCGGAGGTTGAGGTTGGTTGAGGTTGAGGTAGAGTCCTCGCTGGCTTTGGAGATCGTGGGACCTTCTAGAAGGTGCGTCGGCATTTCTGCCACAACGGCTTTGTGCTTATGAGGAAGGGATGCTGTGTGTATCTGCGATGCCTCTGGTGTGAATCTGGATTCTTATCGATAACGTATTCTCCTGCTCTCAGCGGGCGGTAGCAAGGCGTGTTGAAGTTGAGGACATGATGGAGACCCTCTTATCCTCCAGTGATTGCAATGAGACCGAACTTGTTCCAGAGCAGCTGACGGAAATGCGCCTAATCACATTCGAGGTCTTGTACGTATGCAACAAGATGAATATGTTAAGGAGCGAGGCAGTAGATACAGTGACCGGTCTGCGCCGGTGACAAGACCGCAAGGGACGTGGACCACTGCTACTCAATGATAAAGGATAAGTGAGGAGTCTCGATCAAGACAGCCTCCGTGGACGCCATAAGAGAGATGAGCGCGTCCAAGACGACCTTCGAGAGCGAATACTGATCATCCTGGGTAATTTTCCACGGACGGCTCGTCAACTCAATAATGAGCGAATATCCGTCTTTGTGCATAGACTGTCCAAAGAACCGCAGCTTATTGCTCTGCCGCGCGGAACTCAAGAACCAAAGGCCATCACGTGCCAGCAACCCCTCCTCAAGGCGGGCCGCTCGGAGAACACCACGATCCGCCAGATACGAGCAATGGCATTCCCCAGAAGCCTCTTCCCAGCCCTGCACAGCACAACCATCCTGTCAACACGCCACTTCCGCACCATCCACAGCATGCGGGAAAGCAACCGGCTCGGGACCGCGCTGCGGGAAGGCAGACAGTCGCTCGGCATGTGGCAGATGGTGCCGGGAGCCAATATCTCGAGGCTGTTGGCGCGATCGGGCGTGGATTGGGTGCTTGTCGACTGTGAGCATGGGAACATGGATGGTATGTGGACCGGGGGGTAGGTGTTTGAGATGGAGTTGACGTTGGAGTAGATGGTGCTATGCACGACGCTGTGCCGGCTATTGCTGCGCTGGGGGTTTCGCCGGTTGTAAGGATTCCGGATATGCAGTCGTGGATGGTTAAGCGTGAGTGAGTACTGAGCTTGGTCGTGTTTGTTGCTGATGGCTTTTGATAGGGGCGCTGGATGCCGGTGCTCATGGAGTGAGTTTGACTCCGGGTTTCCTCTCGGAGAGACGCGACGACGCTGATGATGCAATACAAGATCCTCGTCCCCCTGTTGCGCAGCGCCGAGCAGGCCAGGGAGGTGGTGCAGGCAGCCAAGTTCCCGCCCACGGGCAGACGGGGCTTCGGCTCGCCCTTCAGTCCCGAGCGATTCTCCCCCATGCCTAGCTTCAGCGACTATCTGCAGCAGGCCAACGATGCTCTCCTGACCATGGTGCAGATTGAGACTCGCGAGGCGCTCGAGGCAGTGGAAGAGATTGCTGCTGTCGATGGCATAGATCTTCTCTTCATTGGACCTTTTGATCTCGGTGAGCTGAACGGGTGACTCCAACTTTCATCTCTGACTCATGGGACAGGGAATAACATCGGACACCCCATCATCCAAGGCGTCGTCGCACCGGAGCTGAAGGAGGCCATGGCCAGGATCCTCGCCGCGTGTCACAAGTGCGGTAAGAAATGCGGCATCTACTCCACCGACGGCGAGCAGGCGAGACAGTTCCGCGAGCAGGGCTTCGACATGATAAGCGTGGCGACCGACTACACGGCCTTGGAGTTTGTACTGCAACAGCAGCTCTGCGCCGCAAGGGGCGAGGAACGTCCTTCCAAGAAGGGTTCGTATTGAAGTCAATGGTCGTTGGCTTTCTCGACCTCGTCCATCTTGGCTTCGATTTGGGAGGGGGTGAAGCGGTGCATTAGTTTGGTGGCTTTGGAGGCGATGGATACGTTCTCTGGCGAGGCCGTGTCTTTGCTGATGTGAATCTGAGAATGCCCGTCAGCACTGATTGTAAAGAAGTGCTTGAGTGCGAGTAGAGCCACTCACGACCGGAACGTCATAATCGTACAGCTGCCGCCACGGCCGGCCCTCTTCTCCCGCCAGATCGATGCGCTTGTAGGCAAAGGGTCTGGTGGCGGCCACCTTGGACAGGGCTTCAGCGGCGGCCTCGCAAAGGCTGCAGTTTTCACGGGTGAATAAGGTGATTCTGCAGCTTCGGAGGAGGCGGTGCGTTGCGAACATTGTGGCGACTGCTTGAATTGGTCTGTGGGATGTATTTAGGGAGAGGAGGTGGTGTTGACGAGGTGAGCTTGAACGTTGTGGTCACGTGAGAGCTTGTTCTACCCAAGATATACGAATACGAACGCATGCATAATGAAGGCGAATTAGACGGCCATGGAGAAGGTAGTTTCGTTCAGCCAACCGCATGTCCTCTGTGGCCCTTCCTCTAGCCCTCGAACAACCTTGAGCACGGAGTTGCGTCCAGGTGTTTACACGCCTCACTAGCTTCAATGCCCAAAGCTCACCGCCTGCCCAAACAACATCTTGGCATTTCTTTGATGTAACAGTTATGAGCCCGGTTTGAGCTCAGCTGCGAAGTCATTGATTGATCAAAGCCTTTTTCATCAATTCCATCATCTCATTGGTCTTTTTAAAACCCTTTGATCGATCCTACAAGTCATCTTTTGATTGTCATCTTGAGTGGTTGTTCGGACCCACAATTCCTAGAAGTGAAGCCATCGTGACTTTCACTTACACGGATCCCTCACAACACTCAATCAACCGCAACACGATCCCATCGCCTACGAAAGAAGAATTCAAGCCCAAGAGTTGAGCCCATAACCTCGCACGCTATCTCTTTGTCAAATCGGATCACGGATCTCCTCTTTTATCGTCTTCAGTTGCCTCAGAAGTCACGAATCTGCCAGCTGTCAGACAGCCCTCAGGGACTCTTTCCAGCTGTTGGGTGGAACAAGCTCTCCAGCGGGAGGAAGCGCTGTACACAGCTGCAGCGGGAATGATGCCCCCGGATAGATCCCCGACCGGAGCATCGTCAACGGTATGTAGGTACGGTAGGACGGGCTGGCCTTTGAAGCCAAACATGTAGGTAGGTGTGTATGACGTTATCGTGCCTCGTCCGTCGTGCCTCGTCCGTCGTGCCTCATGCCTCGTTCCTTATCCTTCGTGCTTCGTACTTCGTCCCTTCGTCTCTCGTGTTTCGTACTTCGTTCCTGTTCCTTCGTGCCTCATTCTTCGTTCCTCGTCCCTCGTTCCGTATCCTTCGTGCTTCATCCCTCGTCTCTCGTCCTCATGCTTCGTTCCTCTCGTCCTTCGTCCTCGTCCCTCATCCTTACGCTTTCATACCTATTCATTTACCTCTACCTCTGCCGCCGCCGTCCCCGCCGTCCCCGCCTCTACAGGAAGTTCTCGACAGAGACCTCCAGCGTCGTCACCGACAACCGTGGTGGACATGTCGGCCAAAAGCTTGCCTGGGCGCCTGCTCAGGTCAACCGTGGCGAGGTCCGATACCAGGTCGACTTGGATGACGGGCGGAAGCCTCCTGCCAGCGGCAGCAGGAAGGACAACAACAAGTTCTTCGTCAGCATCCGTCAGACGACCTTGGTCAACATGTCGGCCCTTTAGGGATATCTTTAACAACAGAAGATATCCTTCAACGCCAGCGTCCAGACGGCGATGAGTCGTAGCGATGCGCGCGCGGGCGGTGTCGCCGTGCCAGCGGCAGCCGGAAGGACAACAACAAGTTCTTCGTCAACATCCGTCAGAGGGGCGGAAGGCCTACCAGCGGCAGCAGGAAGGACAACAACAAGTTCTTCGTCAACATCCGTCAGAGGGGCGGAAGGCCTACCAGCGGCAGCAGGAAGGACAACAACAAGTCCTTCGTCAGCATCCGTCAGAGGGACGAGAGGCCTACCAGCGGCAGTAGGAAGGACAACAACAAGAAGTTCTTCGTCAACATCCGTCAGAGGGGCGCAAGCCTCCTGCCAGCGGTAGCAGGAAGGACAACGACAAGTTCTTCGTTAGCATCCGTCAGACGACCGTGGTCAACATGTCGGCCCTCCGAGGGTATCTTCAACACCAGCGTCCAAACGTCCATGAATTTCATCGACCACTGCGACAGGCGCCTCTTGTCAATCAAGCGGTGGAAACTTAGCTGCGTAGGTAGGTGTTAGGGAGGGGCCCGGAGGGCATAGCCTAGTGTTGTGAAGCACCTTATATGTGATCGATCTGCTTACCCTCCTGCTAGACGGAGGGATGTGTGTTCTAAATACGGATCTAGAGCTGCACGCAGAGGCAGAAGAGGCAGATGCGCACACAGAGGCTAGAGGCAGAGATGATGGTGATCGTATGACTCTCACGAGCAGACTCGTGAGCGTAGTAGAGGGGGAGTGTGTAAGAACGGACCGGAAGATGTAAATAGACGATAGATATAATCTATCGATGCTAGCTATAGCTAGTCGTAGGGTCTATATAGCCGTAAGGTATAGAGACCTCTATATAGCCCTAATCTACACTCTATATAAGGTATCTATACCTTATCTTAATACTATAAAGATAAGAAAGCGTATTATACCTACTACGGTATCTAAGGCTATAAAGCTATATATTATGCCTTTATACCCTAACGCCTAACTAGGCTATGCCTTCCCTAATATACCCCCTCTATGCCTAGGGAAGCTAGGCATAGGACTTAATAGGGAAAAGAAAAGCTACCGTAGCTAATTAGACGCCCCGTAGGCCCTACTATAGAGATCTAAAAGTAAAGCTATCGTAAGAATTAATAATAAGTCTTTATCCTAAAAAACTACCTACGTACGTAGGTAAAGAATAAATAAAGTAGAGAGGTAAAAGGAAAATAGGGGGTATCTCCCGCTTCTCTAGGAGATCTCCTACGCTAGCCCCCCCCTACTAGTAGTAGGTAGATTATAAGGCTAGCGTAGGAGATAGGTACGCCTAGCCCTATAACTACGCTAGGTTACCTAGGACTCGAACCTACGGCTTCTAAAGGCTCTTAGTCGTTCTCCCTACGGTCCTACGCCTACCCCCCTTAGGCTACTAGGGCTTCGATAGAAGAAGGGTCGTTATCTATAATAATAATATATAGTAGACTAGTAGTATAGCTATAAGGGAAGGAGCTAATTCTAGGTAGTTAGAAAATCGTATAGCTAGTAGTATAGGAGCCTAGTCCTATGCCTAGGGATCTTAAAGATACTAAAATTATCGCGATAGGTATATTACCCGTCGTTTTCTAGGCGTTATCGTAAAAATCGTACTTTAGTATTAAAGTATAGGGTTAGGGTTAGGGATCCGGACTCCTAAGTTAGAGACCGTAATCGAAGCTAATAAGGGCCCCTAAAGGCTATATTAGAAGAGAAGGGTACTAAAAGAAAGATAAAAGAGAGGTCTATTAACGTACGAAATTTAAAAGGAATTAATATAAGGAAAAGTCTATAATCTAGGAAAGGAGATTTAACTATTAGGGGTTAAATCTACGATATATCTACCCCCTTAAGAGGGTATAGATAGATTAAGAGCTATTAAAGGAAAAGATAATACTTTTCTATAGGAAGGGCTTTTATTATACCGTTAGCTAGGTTATTAGCTAAAGCGATCTATTATAGCTAGAGGCGCTCTTCCTAAACTACTTAGCGAAGCTAATGTCTATAAATATTAATATAGCGGAGGTTAGTATAGAGACTAGCTATAGGGTTAGTTAATAAAGTAATCGTTCGTTAATTATTATAATAGAATAAAGTATAATTATTAAGCTAGAGCCCTAGCTCGTTAGCTAGCTAGCTAAGGGCTTAAAGGTCCTTAGCTACTAACGATAGGGCGTAAAGCTTAGCTTCCGTAGAAAACGTTATAATAGTCTTTTACTTTATTAATCGCTAGTTAATAATACTACTACCCTAGGCTATAAAGACGTACCCCTAAGTAGACTTACGGGAGTCTATATTATCTACGAAGGACGAGTTAGAGGAAGTAAAGAGGGTAAGGGCTACTAGGGGAGCTTTATTATAGCTTAGGCTATAGGTATAGGTCCGTTAAAGGTAGGAAAGGTACCTTCGTACCTCCCTAAAGTAGTCTAGGCCTAGGTTAGCGCTATAGCGAGCTAGCTTACCGATAGTATAAGCTATATCTAGCCTCGTATAGACGGCTAGATAAAGAAGTAAGCCTATTATCGAAAGATAGAAAAGGTAGTCGTCCTAGCTAACTTCCCTATTAAAGGTACGAAGGTCGTCGTTAATAATAGGGGTAGTAGCGCTAAGCTAGGGCTAATTAGGGCCTCTTACTTTAAACTTATCGACTAGTATGTCGACGTAGGCGTCTTAGACTAGCTATAGAAAACGCTTCTATTAGTTACGAAGAAGCTAAATGCTAAGGAACTACTAATAGTCCCCTATAAAGGTAACCTTAAAGGTCTTAATAAAGGCGTTATAGAGCTATTACTAGTAGTGTTAGTCCCCCTTAGGGAATAAAGTAAGGATATTATTAATAAAGAAAACAATAATAACTCTTTTATAAGTTATAGCGAAGACCCTTTTATAAGTAAAGGTATAGGGGTCTTCGAATAAGGGCTAATAGCCTTATTTAACGAAGAAGTCGCGAAGGTAGTCGAACTAGAGCTTTAGAGAGATACGTAAGCCGTAGAGGCCTTTATAGACCTTAAGGTAGCGGCCCTTACCTTTCTAACCTAGTAGATAACGGTAGAAGACTAGCTTAGGGAGGGTTATATTAAGAAACGTAGTCTTAATATCGTACTACTTAATCTTAAGGTCTTCTTAATAGGCTAGGGTAGCTAATAGTTAGAAGGTTCGGGCCCTAAGAGTCGTAGCGTAGGTATTTTCGTTATTATTAGCCCGTTATTAGTTACTATAGACTATAACCTTCGCTTTAAAGCGCTTAATAAAGCCCTTAGTATCTATCTTATAGGTAAATACCTACTTCGTAGGGATAGGAGGGTCGGGCTAATAGTCGTTATCTACGGCTAGGGCCTACGTACTAGCGGCTTCTTAAGCCTCTATTTCTTCTATTATAGCCTACTACTACTTAGTCTAGAAGGGAGAGCTTTTAGCCTCCCTAAGAGTCTAGGGCTTAGGGGGAACCTTTAAGATATATAGTTAAAGTAACGAAGTAGTAGCTATAATAACGTTAATAAGCTTTTTAGTAAGCCTATAGGCCCTAGAGCTAGTTACGATATTATTTTCGTCTATACCTTTAGACGTATCCTAGGAGTAGGTTATTAGTACGTTATCTAGTACTTAAGAAACGAGGTCTACGGGCTTAATCGATTATACTAGATCTAATCCCTTACCTACTATACCCCCTAAAGCGGAACGTTCTAGAGATATAGGGTTTAGTCTAGGGGCTATAATCCGTACCTCTCTAAGGTCTCCTAATAAAGGCTAAGGCTAGGAAGGTTATTCTAGATTAATTAGTTAGGCCGTTACATCGTAAGCTAGACCTAAAGTTATTAGTATTACTAGCCGTTAATCGGCCGCTAGGGCCCTAGATCCCTTAGCTACGCTATCGTTAGTCGTATAGTTACTAGAGTAGGGCCTAGGGGACGAATTAGGTAGCGTGTTAGGAAGTTACCCTTTAGCTTTTAACCCTAGATTTAAGCTTTTTAAGAGCTCTTTATCTATTAGGGGTAAATCGGGCTATAGCTTAGGCTTAGGGGCCGAAGGTATCTCTAAGGGCGTAGGCACCCCCTAATCTTCTAGGACCTTATAATCTAGTACATTATAGGCGTAAAGCTACTTAAGAGCTTAGTATATAAAGACTACTATCTCTATAGCTATCTCTTCTCTCTTAGAGTCGTAGAAGACCTACTCGTTAAAGCCTACATTAGCTAAGGTTAGTAGCTTCTTCTACCTAATAGCTAGGACCTAGATAACGAATTACCTCGTACCTCTATAGCCTATAAGGTAGCCGAGGTAGGCTCGAGGGGCTAGAGGGTCTTAAGGCTTATTAGCTTTAATATACTTAAGAGCCGTAATCGTTATAGGGTAGGCTACATAACCGTAGGCCTAAAAGTATAAGAGGTTAGGCTTAGGGTTAATAATACCTTTAAAAGCTAGGTTATTATCCTAGAGCTAGGAATACTATTTAGTATAGGGGCTCTCCCCTAAGACCCTCGACGGGGTAATGTTAAGAAAGTAGGTAGCGGTCCTATAGATCTCTAGCTAGAGCTTTCGTAGGAGGTTAGATTAAATAGATAGAAGCTAGGCCTTCTCCTTAACGACTACCCCTAACCTCTCGGCGTAACTATTCTATATAGGGGTCGATAGGGCTAATAGTAGGACCTTAATCCCTTTCTTCTCGAAGGCTTCTATTTAGTCTTTAGTAAGTAGAGCCTTCTTACTATCTATAACGAAAGTAGTTATCTTAATACCGTACTATCGTTTAAGCTACGCGATAAGCTTCTTATAAGTAGTCTAGACCTCTAGCTTCGTAGTTAAAGGATAATAGAACCTTATGTTCGTCGCTATATAGGTAAAGAGGGCGAAATAGCGTTACCTAGTCTATCCTAGGGTCGGTCTAGGGTAGAGGTCGAAGCTAATAACTATCCTAGGGGTCTCGGGTCGATAGACTAGTGTCTTTCGTAATACCTACTAGCGTACTTTACCCGTAGCGTAGATCTCGCATTATGTAGTAGTTAGGGGTACCTAACCCTTCGGCTTCTTTATAAGAAGCCTTATAACATTAGGTCTAGGGTAGCTAAGCCGCTAATACTATAGGGTAATGTTAGATAAGCTTACTTATAAGTAAATAACTAAATAATAAAAGGTATAAGAGTAATACTAGGTATATATTAATCTACCCTTCTACCCTCTATTAAAGAGGGTAACTATATAGCTATAGTAATAATAGTAGTGTCTAAATTTATATATAAATAATAACTCTAATAGTCTACCTATAAAGTAACCTAAGCCTTAA
>NJES01000291.1:0-22253 GCA_002591395.1 Ophiocordyceps camponoti-rufipedis | reverse complement strand
ATCGTATGCGTTTATAGGATTGTACGGGCGCTATCGCATGCGTTTATAGGATTATACGGGCGCTATCGCATGCGTTTATAGGAGTGTACGCGCCTTGTCGCACCTATATACCCGTAGTGTTAGCCCATTCATTTTGTGGGTCCATAGGGGTTTTGAGACTTTCTCAGCTATAGTCCTCCGTACCTTCCTCCCGTGCTGCCCCGCGTCGAACGCTCGTACTCAGTACCGCCACACACGTGCACCGCAACGTCAAGCCGTCGACGGAGACGCGTCTGCCGCATCGCCAACCTCAACTCTCCTAAGCTTGCATCTCCGGATGGAGAGCTTCCTGAGGGAGTGGAGGCAGGATGCCCTCAACAAAGCGCAGTACGAGTCTGCCATCTTCATTGGCGACAAGCTACTTGCCTTGACCAGTTCGTCCATCTCCATCTCCATCTCCCCTTCATCGAGTTGACCAAGGGCGCAGAGGACGATCAGGACGCCTTCTGGCTGGCCCAGGTTCATTTTGCTACCGGAAACTATGCCCGTGCTCAGGCCTTTCTCAACAAGCAAGACCTCATCGGCCGCAACCCGTCGTGTCGATACCTGGCCGGCCACTGCCTCATCAAGCAGAACCGGTTCGACGAGGCGCTCAACGTCCTCGGCGAGCGAAACCCAACGCACCTCATCTCAAACGGAAACAAGCGCAAAGCCCAGCCTCGCCACGGTCGCCCTAGGCAGCACGACGGTGGTCATGGCGACGCGGCTGACCGCCGGTTCGAGGCCGCCATGTGCTTCCTCCGCGGCATCTGCTACGCCAAGCAAAACGCCTTCGACCGGGCCAAAGAGTGCTACAAGGACGCCGTTAGGATCGACGTGCAGTGCTTCGAGGCCTTTCAGCAGCTGATGAAGAACTCGCTGCTGTCGCCGGACGAGGAGTGGCAGTTCCTCGAGAGCCTCGACTTCGACTCCATCCAGGTCAAGGGCGACGTATCGTCGTCGCAGGAGGCGGCCGACTTCACCAGGATGCTGTACACGACGCGACTGTCCAAGTACCGCAACCCAGCCGCGTTCGAGACGGCCTACGACTCGCTGTCGACGCACTACCAGCTGACGGACAACGCGGACCTGCAACTGGCGCGGGCGGACCTGTTGTACACGCAGTGCCGGTACCGCGACGCGCTGGCGGTGACGAACTCGGTGCTGTTTCACGACAAGTACAACTTTGGCGTGTTCCCGGTGCACCTGGCGTGCCTGTACGAGCTCGAGATGACCAACATGCTGTTCCTGACGGCACACGACGCGGCCGACACACACCCGGAGGAGCCGTGCACGTGGCTGGCCGTGGGCATCTACTACCTGGCCATTGACAAGATCCCCGAGGCTCGAAGGTACTTTAGCAAGGCCAGCATGATGGACGCCCACTTTGGGCCGGCCTGGATCGGCTTCGCGCATACGTTTGCGGCCGAGGGCGAACACGACCAGGCCATCTCGGCCTACTCGACGGCGGCGCGGCTGTTTATGGGCACACATTTGCCGCAACTGTTCCTGGGAATGCAGAATCAGGCGCTCAACAACATGACGCTGGCCGACGAGTTCCTCAAGACGGCCTACGGGCTGTGCAAGACGGACCCGTTGCTGCTCAACGAGATGGGCGTCGTCAAGTATCACCAGGACCGGCCCAAGGAGGCGGTGCAGTACTTTTCGGCGGCGCTCAAGATGGCCGACGAGATTGACAGCGAACCGTCGGCCTGGCTGGCGGCTCGGACGAACCTTGGTCACGCGTACCGGCGGCTGGGGCACTTTAACCGGGCGCTGGCCGAGTTTGACGAGGTGCTGCGGCTGGGAGGCAAGGACGCGGCCGTCTTCAGCGCAAAGGCCCTGATCCTGATGGAGCAGAACCGACCGGGGGAGGCTGTCGGGGTGCTGCACCAGGCGCTGGCCATCAGCCCGCAGGACGGGATCGCGACGGAGCTGCTCAACCGGGCGCTGGAAGAGACGGCGCTTGGCGAGACGAGGGACGAGACGGACGAGGGGCTGGCCGAGTTTGAGCGGCGGCTGGAGAGGAGCAAGGCGGAAGCATCGCGGAGGGTCAATGGCGGCCGCGGTAAGGGCAAGGGAAGGGAGAGGGCATCGCTGGAGGAGGACGATGAGGAAGAGGAAGGGGAGGAAGAGGAAGACGGGGATGAGCAGGACGATGGCCTGATGGAGATGACGGACGACGAGTGAGGCGGTCCAGGTGTTTGGAGTACGGATAGGCCAGCCAGCAGGCAGCATTGGGAAGGGGACTGGCTGGGCAAACGGGCAAGACGGCGTTGGTGAAGATGGGTATAGGGTAGGTGCATATCATGCTAAGTCGGCGGAGGTGAGGAGACGAGATGGACTGTGACGACGGCTATCGTGGAAGATACCATTTCGGCAAGCCGGTCTGCCGAGGACTGCCGAGGTAAGCATTGGATCAGCCGTCTCGTATCTAGTAATGGGAGATGCATCATGTTGTCATGTTACATGTGATGGGGTTATCTCGTGGAGATATACGACTCTCGGGGCTTCCATCCCAGCTTCGTCCAGCGCTTCAGATCGATGCAGCTTGAACGCCACCGATCTCCATCTACCTTAGGTACGGCCATCTCTCCGGCTTGAGACACACCTTCAGATCCATCCAGCTTCAACTCCAGCCATCTCTCCAGCTCAATCAACCTCTCCGACTTCCATCCACCTCCATCCCCCAACACCATGAAGCTCAATCCCGCCCCGCGAAAGCTCTGGGAGCACCCGAACCCGCGCGACACCTCCATGTGGTGCTTCATGCAAGCAGCCAACCGCCGCTACGATCTGGAACTCAAGGTCCATGACATGTCCCTCCCTTCCATGCCACGCAAACTCGCTGACTCCAGGCGCAGACGTACTGGGACCTCTACAACTGGTCCTGCGACGACCGCGCCGCCTTCTACCGCCTCCTCTGGGAACACCACCCCTGGATCCACGCGGGAAACTGCACCTCGGTCGTCGACGAGAGCGTGCCCATCACCAAACTCCCCCGCTGGCTCCAAGGCGTCGAGCTCAACCTAGCCGAGAACTTCCTCTGGACGCCCCGACCGGGATCCAGCACCGAGCGGGACACGTCTCTCCGTCCCGACGACAGGATTGCGCTGACCGAGGTGCGAGAGGGCGGCTGTGACGTGGCACATGTCACCTTTGGCGAGCTGAGGGCCAGGGTTGGTCGGATGGCGGGCGCCATGCGGGCTGCTGGCGTGCGTGAGGGGGATCGTGTGGTTGTGGTTGGTGGGCATTCGTCTACCACGTTTGTCGTCTTGCTGGGGGCTGCTTGGTTGGGGGCTGTGTTTAGCAGCTCTTCTACTGATATGGGGGTCGAGGGCATCTTGCAGCGGCTGTACTTGATTCAGCCCAAGGTTTGTCTCGTTGCGATGCTGTTGACGAGCTCATTCTGACCTTGATATATCCGTACAGCTCGTCTTCTTCGATGATGGAGCCGTCTACAATGGGAACCGAATCGACCTACGAGACAAGATTCAAGCCGTCGTCAACGGCCTCGCTTCCGTATCCGAGTTTCAAAAGCTCATCCTCATCCCTCGCTTCACCAACAAAGACGTCCTCACCAACACAGAGTCTCTCGACAACTTCCTCGAAGCCTCCCCCCCCTCGCCACCCCCAATGCCACGCTTCCCCTTCCAACATGCAGCCGTCATCTACTTCACCTCCGGCACAACCGGCCCTCCCAAAGCCATCGTCCACGGCATAGGCCCCGTCCTCTTCAGCGTCGTCAAAGAATTCTCCCTCCACATGGACTTGACGCCACGAGACGTGGTGCTGCAGTACACGACGACGGGATGGATCATGTATCTGCTGAGCCTGTCCACCATGCTCATCGGTGCCCGCCCCGTCTTTTACGACGGATCGCCCTTTGCGCCGGATCCGACGGTGCTGCTGCGCGTTGCCAGTCAGCAGTCTGTTTCGTGCCTTGGAATCAGTCCCCGCTGGATGTCTGAACTCGAGAGGAGGCATATCCGCCCGCGAGACGTGGTCGATCTGTCGTGCCTGAAGCTCGTGTCTTCCACCGGCACAGTCCTACCGGAACACATGTTTCACTGGTTCTATGACGTTGCTTTCCCTCCTCACACCCGGCTCTCCAACGTCTCGGGCGGCACCGACATCGTCAGTCTTCCCCCTTTCCTACACCCACCCACCACTCTAACAAACAACCAACCAGGCCGGCGCCTTCGCCATCGGAAACCCCCTCCTCCCCGTCCACGCCGGCGGCTGCGTCGCCCCCGTCCTCGGCATCCGAATCCGCGCCTACGACTCCTCCCTCCCCCCGGGAAGCAAAGGCCAGCCCGTCCCCGACGGCGAGCCAGGCGACCTCGTAGCCACGACGGCCTTTCCCAACATACCCGTCTTCTTCTGGGGAGACTCGACCCCTTCCCCTGGGAACAAGTACCGATCCTCGTACTTTTCTCGCTTCCACGACGTCTGGACGCACGGCGACCTCGTCGTCTTTCACCCCGTTACCGGGGCCGTCATCTTCCTCGGCCGAACGGATGGCGTCTTGAACCCGAGCGGCGTGCGCTTCGGCAGCGCGGAGATCTACCATGTTGTTGAGAGGCGCTTTGCCGACGTGGTTGTCGATTCCCTCTGCGTCGGACAGCGAAGACCGCAGGACGTGGACGAGGCTGTCTTTCTCTTCCTCGTCATGAAGCCCGGCACCGAGCTGACAGCCGAGTTGACCTCACGAATCAAGCAAGCCATCGCCCTAGATTTATCCAAGAGACACGTACCCAAGCACATTTTCCAAGCGCCAGAGTTACCCGTGAGCCCCTCCCCTCCCCTCTCTTTTCCTCTTGTTTCCCTCTTTCTCGCCGTGTGTGTGTGTGACGGGAAAGGCTGACGGGGGTGGGTTTGTAGATGACGGTCAACGGCAAAAAGGTCGAGCTGCCCGTCAAGACGATCCTTTCGGGACAGACGGTGACGCCGAGCGGGACGTTGGTTAATCCGCGGAGTTTGGATTTCTTTTATCGCTTTCAGAGGGTTGAGGAGGTGGTTGGTGGGAAGGCGAGGTTGTGAGCTTGCTGGGAGCTGGAGGGATGGGATGGGATGATGATGATGATGATGATGATGAGTGATGGATGGATAAGGATGATGGATAGGTAATGAGTTGTGACCCGGAGTGACCTCAGTTCACATCTACAACGAGCATCACGTAGGACCCAACCACGAATTCACACCGACAAAAACTCCATCAACTCATCAGCTACCCTCTCAACAAACACGCCTATTTTCCCTCCCCCCTTCCATTCAAACATGACTACCGCAGCAAAGCTCGCTCCCCTCCCCAACGCCCTGCTAGCCACAAAGCCAACAACAACAACAACAACAACAGTAAGAATAAAAGAAAAAGGAAAAGGGAAAAAAAAGAAAATCACAGATACGGCATCCACAGAGCATCGCACTGCGCCAGATTCATCGGATTCACAGCCTTGGCCACGGCGTCGATGACGGTCTGGTTGGCGGGTAAATTGCCCGAAGGGTTCCTGGCCAGACTCGCCGCGCGCTTGACGATGGAATCGCTATTCAGCTGCACCGAATCCCTCAGCTGAGACTCGCTGATGGCGGAGCGATGGCTGCTGGTGAGCCAAAAGATCATCTCGTCGCGGACGAAGAGGGTGAGGGCGTGCTCGAGCTCGTCTTCCGGTTCGGTGAGGGAGCGGGCGATGGCCATTACCGCACAGGCGAAGATGCCCTCGGTGGCGAGGGGCCCCATCAGCACTTGGAGGTTGGGGGTCAGGCGGAAGGGGACGGGCTCCGGGTTGGTGAAGAAGGGCTTGTGCGGGTTCATGAAGGACATGAGCTCCGAGCCCCAGATGTTGCCCGAGGCGCGGGCGATGCTCATCTTTGACGGGTAGCGGTTGTGCATGTAGAGGATGTACGTCATGAAGGAGAGGGCCGAGAGCTGGTAGGAGAACTGGCGACGGAAGAGCCAGAACTCTGCGAACTGGGGGAAGACGAGCTGGAAGTAGTCGAGGGCCGTCGTCTGGGGCACCCACTTGTCCTGGACGGCCTGCAGGACCTCGAGACGGGCCGAGGGCGTGAGCTCGAGCTTGGCCTGCGGGCTGTCCGAGTCGAGGACGCCGCGGAGCTTCTCGAGCGTGTAGAGGACGGGATCGTCCTTTGCCTGGCCGTGGCGACGGCAGTGGTCTTCGAAGACGGCCTGGAGGGTGACGTACGACGTGTCCTCGGCCACGATGCGGATGTGCGGCGCCAGGGGCACCATGACGGGCAGCGTGAACTCGAGGCTCCGACGACGGCTCTCCTTCTTGCGGCCGAGCGTCTGGTTGAGCTGGCGGAAGAGCTGGAGGATGCGTTCCTCGCGGCGGCAGTGTCTGGCGGCTGGATGCTGGACAGCCCAGGCATGGACGCTGCCGTCGTGACCGCGCATCTTGAGACGACGGTACGAGGCGCTGTAGGACCGCACGAGGTCGACGTTGGGGAGGAAGCGTTCGATCTGGACAAAGTCCTGGTTCTTGTCCTTGTGCTGGAGATACTGGCCCGGGATCTCGACCTCGTCGAACTTCTGGTAGCGGAACTCGCTGAGGTGGGAAGAAAAGGCCTCGAGGGGCGCGTGGGCGACGCGTCTGTCCAGCTTCTCCTCGAACTTGGTACGCCATCGTCGCAGCTTGTGGATGTACTCGTACATGGTGGGCTTGACCTCGACAAAGTCCTTCTCAAACGACTTCTTGATGTGAGTCGGTAGGATCGTCTCGGCGAAGCGCGTGATGTTGGTCTCGGTGGCGGCAGGCAACTTGACGCTGCGGGCAAACGAGGCCGGCGTGCGGCTGACGTAGGTGAGGGCGTCGTTGAGGAGGGCCACGATGAGCCTGTAGGCGTCCTCGTCGGGCGGACACTTGAAGTGCTTCTGGATCTGGTCCACCATGGCCTCCATGGAGAGGGCCAGCAGGGGGAAGGCCGTCTTGAGGACCGACATGATCTCCTCTGTGAGTTCCCACGGTGGCTTCTTCTGTTGAAGTTGCTGCTGCTGCTGCTGCTGGTGTTGATCCGTCGTCGTCGTCGTCGAACCGCCCCCTTCTGCACCATCGGCCGCGT
This sequence comes from Ophiocordyceps camponoti-rufipedis, assembly GCA_002591395.1. Lineage (NCBI taxonomy): Eukaryota > Fungi > Ascomycota > Sordariomycetes > Hypocreales > Ophiocordycipitaceae > Ophiocordyceps > Ophiocordyceps camponoti-rufipedis. Next base: position 15,155 of record NJES01000291.1, on the reverse strand, counting down.
TCTCAGCCTTGACCTCGGCGTCGGCTTCGGCCTTCGTCGGCGACATGTTGCTGCTGGAAGCCCGCTGCTGCCTCGCCCGCTCCTTGGTCTCCTGACTCTTGCGTATGACGTGCATGTCCTCGCGGTTGGTTCGCAGTTGAAAGTACAGCGCCTGCGGGTACGACTTGGCGATGCTCAGCAAGATCTGATAGACGCGAGGCGCCTCCTTGTGGCCCAGCCCCGTCAGCAGCTGGGGGATGAGCGTGATCCAGTACCAAACGGGCGTCTCGCCCTTGAAGTCGTCGAAGCCCATGGCGATGGTTCCCTTGGCGTCGTCGAGGCTCAGCAGCCACAGGATCCGGGCCAGCAGCTTGCGCGACTTGGCGTTCTTGTAGCTGCCGGCCGCCTGGAGATACGACGTCAGAGCCTGACGCGCCGCGTTGAGATCCGACGGTTCCTCCTTGAACTTGCGGTCGTTGAAGTGACCCCATTCAGCCCAGGCCTTTGCCGCTCCTATATCAAAGTACAGGGCCGTTCCGTAGGCGTTGTCGGCCTCGTCCTTGTGCTTGAGCTTCTCGAGAAACATGCCCTTGAGCGTATAGAACTCGGCCTTTTGCTGCGGGTTGAAGTAGTTGAGGTTGGTGTTGTTGATGACGTCGAGCCCGCTTGACAGTTCGTCGGCATTCTCGTAGTGACACTTGGCCTGCTCGCGCAGCTTCAAAAAGGCCTCCTGAATCTCAATGTTGGGCAGCGTATAGATGCGGCTGAGCTGGCTGATGCACACCTCGGGCAGGCTGTGCTTGCGCGCCACGTGGGCGAAGCGGTTGATGATCCAGGCCGTCTCGTGATAGCCGCGGTAGGCGAACGAGTTGGCGCCTCCCGCGTTCTGCTGAGCCTGAGGCGGCAGCAGCTGGAGGTAGGTCTGGTTGATGAGGCTGAAGATGTGCTGCCGCCACGATACCAAGTCCTGCCAGGCCGTGATGTCGTCCCACACGTTGGGCAGCCGATCTCGCCAGGCGCCCAGAAGCAGCTTGAGCTCGCCCGACTTGACGTCGAGGTTGCCCGCGTTGGTGCTGGCCAGGCTCTGGCAGATGACGCTGGCATCGTGCATCTCGACCAGCTGCTGGAAGTTCTGCAGCAGCGGAACATGCGCCTGCGTGAGCCGCTCCGGAAGCTGGTGCCACTTGCGGATCGACAGCTGAATGGCCTCGTCACACACGCGTGCCAACTCCAGCGCGTTCTCCTGCTGGTTGTGGAACTTGAGCAGCGACATAAAGGCCTGGAAGAAGGCCCTCCGCGGCGTCGGCGCGTCCATGACTCCCTTAATGACGTTATCGAGCACCTCGCGGTGCTGGGCGTCCTGCCACATGTCCGTGTTCCGCCACGCGCACTCGAGCAGCAGGTCCTGGAAGTTCTCGTGCTTGGCGAAGTCGTGAAGAATCTCCCACTGCTGCAGCTTCTGAGCGCACAGCACCCAGTGATCCTCCCACAGCATGTACTCGGCCTGCGAGAAGGGAATCACGCCCGTCCTCGCCTTGACCTGCGCCGTCTCGTACAGCCGCTGCGCCTTATCCCACATGCCGCTCTGCTCGTACGACAGGCCCGCGTTGGTCTCGACGAACTGGCAGCGTCGCCTCCAAGTGCCGTAGAAGAGGTCCTCCTCCTGCAGCGCAGCGTAGAGATCCAGCAGCGCGTCCAGGTTGCTCTCCCGTACCGTGGCCGAGTCCGTCTCGGGCCTGATGGCCGCCCGTTCCAGCTGCACCATGGCCGCGTACCACACGTCAAACGTCTTGGCCTCGAACTTGAGCACGTGTGGTGGGAGCTTGCACTGAGGCCACGTCTTGACGCAGCCCTCGACCAGCGACTGCATCACGTTGGGTCGCTTGTCCAGCTGTCGGCTGTGGTAGTCCTTGGTCAGGAGGGCCACGATGCCTCGCTCCAGCTCGGCCCTGTCCTCGCGCAGAGTCGCCGACCAGAAGAGCGGGAACTCGACCACCCAGAGTTGATGAGCCAGCGCCGTATCGACGTGCTGTAGCTGCATCAGGGGCTCCAGCACGTCTCGCACCTTGACGTCGCCCAGCTCCGCCACGAACCGCCGGTGGCCCGCCATCAGCCCCTCGAGCTTGTCGTCCGTCGCCGCCCGGGGCTCCCGATCCCGGGGGAACACCGCCGCCAGCTCCGACAGCGGCGTCACCCGGAAGTCCTCGGCGTCAAGGTGGATGCCCGTGCCGCCGTCGATGCCGCCCAGCATAAACTGCGACGCCTGCGCCAGCCAGTACGAGTCGGCCAGCGTGTCCCAGTTCTGGCTCGTCAGCACGTACGCGAACCGCAGGCTCGCCGTCCGCGACAGGCTCTTGTCGAACAGGGCCATGAACCGGTTGCGCATCTCGACGTCGGCTGCCCTCGTGCCGATGAGGAACGCGTGCTCCATCCGCACCGTCAGCTCCGTCCGCGTAATCTTGGGGTCCTCGTAGATGCGTATCACCAGGTCGAGGAACTTGGACAGCATCGTCGAGTCCTGCCGGTGCTCAAACGACAACATCTTATGCAGCACCGCCGTCTTCTCCTTGAGCGTCGGCCACGTCCCTTCGGATCGAAACACCCAGCCCTCGACCATGGCCAGTATCTCGCTGCAGAGCTCAATGTGCATCGACTTCTCCACCAGCGTCGCCAGCACGCTGAGAAACGGCCTCCGGTTGTCGCCCAGGTGCTCCATCCGCAGCGCCACCGTCTGGATCTCCTTGATGATCAGCTTCGTCTGTATCTCCAGGTCGTAAGCCGCCATCTCGTTCGCCGCCGGAGCCCCATCCTGGCCTCGGCTGCCGGCCGCCGCCGCCTGGCTGGCCACGGCGTTGTAATACTGCACGTGCTCCCTGGCGTGCTTGCTCTGCAGAGCCTTCATGAGCGACGCCACGTGCTGGTCGATGACGGCCGGCTTCCGCTTTCCCAGCGACCAGAGGAGGTTGACGCCCGAGATGTACGATCCGTTGTTCATGGCCTCGGTCGCCGCCTGCGAGAGGTACGACACAATCTCCGACGTCTGCGCCTCTGCTTCCGTCTCTGCCTCGGCGTCCTCCATGGGCGTGTCCTCGGGCACGGCATCGAGCACGCGCTGGATGATGGACCGGAGCTCGCGCTCGTCGTCGTAGTTGCTGTCGGCCAGGTGCAGGCAGTCCTGGATCTCGGCATTCTCGCATCGGAGGCACTTCTCCAGCACCTTTTGCACCGCCGCCATGTTCTTCTGCACCCACTCGTCCGACTTGAAGTTGAGCACGATGCGCACCACCTGCAGCGTGTTGATGATGTTGGTCAGGAACCTCTCGTCGTACTTTTCCTTATCGGCTGGGTCGGCGTTGAGGATGACCTGCGTCTTATCGCTCCCCAGGATCACGTCCGTAACATTGGGGAATAGGTCGAGCTCAAGATCGCCCCAGTACCGAGGCTGCACGAGATTGTACAGCAGGCTCATGGCCTTCTTGCAGAGCTCCGTGTTGGGCGGCGGCAGCGGAATCGTCGCCGGGTTCAGTTCACGGGGCTTCGCCGATGGCAGATGATATCGCTCGTTCAGCTGGGCGATGAACTCGACCAGATACTTGATCATCTTCTGCCGGAACACGGGCGGGATCTGATATTCGTTGGCCAGGGGCTGCTGCTGCTGCCTCACCGTCGTCGGCGACACGTCGGCCTCGAACTTGCGCTTCCGTGAAGTCGGCGACTGAGACGAGTCCCGAACAGAAGGCCGCCCGCCCTCGACGCGCCACTGCTCCCAAGTCCAGATGAGCCACATCATGTTAAGAGCCAGCTTCCTGCTCTCGTGAGACGGATTCGGCGGCGCCGCCACCTTTCTGAGCGACGTGATGAGCAGGATGGCGTACTTGTCCCGCGCGTCGAAGAACAGATCCGGATGCCGCACCAGGAAGTGAAAGATGCTCGTCATCTGCTGCACGTTCTGGCCCTCGTCGGCCAGGATCCGCCGCGGCGCCACCGCCCAGGCCGCGTTGCGCTCGTTGGGACCGCTGCCGCACCGCTTGGGAAGCACGGGGGCGATGAGCTCCAGCGCCTGCGTCACCAGCGCCCTCCCCTCGTTCTGGTTCGTCTTGAGCAGCGAGATGTAGACCTGGTTGACGATCTTGGGAGGCGTCTCGTAATGGGCGATGAAGTAGCCGATGACCACGTACGCCGCGTGCTTGTTGATGACGTCGTCGAGCCGGATAAAGGTCCATCCAAACTTGATGATGTCCTTGCGCGCCTCTTGCAGTAGCACGTGGTGATACTTGACCAGCATCGCAGACAGTTGGAGGACCTCGAACCTCGTATGGTCGATTCCTGGCTGTGCTTGGTCGTCGGCCGCCATCTCCGGATGAACTTTCCATATCCTCGAGCTGACGGCGTCGATGACGCTCCGGTCCATGAGCCGCTGCGGCCTGCCCGACTCCGGCTGGTTCCAGTGACGCATCACGTCCATGGCGACGATGGGGCTGACGATGTAGTGCAACAAAAAGTGCTTCGTCTTGTTGAGCGTCGTCTTGCTCGAATACATGTCGAGGCACCGCAAGAAGGTCGTTTTCCAAAAGTCGATGGACTCGCTGCAGATGATTCTGGCGTAGATGAACGAGAAGAGCGCATGCGTCGGCCTGAGCTCCTCCGTCGTCACCGACTCAATCAGGTTGAACAGCGCGTCCAGATCCCTCGGGTTCCTGTGGAGCGACTTGACCAGGATGCCCATCAGCTGCTCCGCCGCCTGGTAGGCCGGAAGCCGGAGGTTGGCCGGCAACGCGTAGCCACCGAGATGACTCTCCAAGTCTTTGCCGACCGTCTTGAGCCACGCGATGCAGTCCCTCCTATCCATCCAGCCGTTGTTAGACGTCCACTGGCTTATCGAGTCGAGCACGTGCACCGTGTTGACGATGGCCGTAAACTTCTTGTCGACCCCCTGAGACGCTGCCTCGTTGCACCTCTGCATCAAGGCGTCCACCTTTTCCGTCGCCACTTCTCGGAGAGGACCGCTGTCCGGGTGCCGCAAGACTTGGGCCAGCAGTCGCCCGTATTTGAGGTCGTCCAGTCGACCGACGAGGAAGCCCCAGACCTCCTTCGGGTACCTATTCAGATAGAGGTACATGGGCTGCCTGAACGGGCTGTGAATCGTCCTCCTGAGCTTCTCTTCCAAGCTAAGAAAGCTGTCGATGAGGGCTTCTTTGAACGCCTCAGCCTGAGACGGCAACAGGTGAAAGATGTTGAAGATAGCAACGATGACCTTCATCTGCGGATTCTGCTCGAAAAAGGTAAACGACATCTGCTGCAACTGCCCGGGGTCCAGGATGGAATCAATCTGATCGAGGAGGCGGGAACCAATCTCGACCTTGAAATAGCTGGTCAAGAGCTTCAGCAGCCTCGAGAGATTGTCCAGACCATGCGTCGTCAAGCGCTTCGGGTCCGATAGACTCTGCAACACGGGACGCAAGCCTCCCTGCAGCAGGTCCTTGGGCAGACGCCTGTCGACGGCCAGGACCGACCGCAACGCGTCGTTAGCCGCATCGATGGTCGGCTTCGATTCCGAGTATAGGCACTTGAAGAAGACGGCCAAAATTTTGCCCTTGGTCGGGTTGTTGGCAAACTCCTCAAACGTCATGGCCGTACTGAGCAATTTGATGCATGAGATCCTCAGCGTCACAATGTGCTCGTGCGTGCGGTACTCGGCGGGCTTGTTGGCCAGCGATTCATCATTTGCGTCCGCCAGGGCCAGAGACTCCATGAGCAGCCGGTTCAGGTTGTCGTCGAACTTGACCCATTCGCTCTTGAGGCTCATGTGATACGTCATGGCGTTGATGTACCCGATCTGGATGCTAAATGGCAGCGCGCGCAGGGGCTTGGAGTAGATGGGTTGCAGAAACCTCTCCCTGTAGGGCTCGACGAGCTCCCACACCTCGCAGCCGGCAGCCTTGGCCACGGACTCGAGCGAGAGTCTGGCCGTCTCGCGGACGAACTTGTTCATATGCGAGAGCTCGTTGTTGAACTGCAGGCAGATCTGCGCGAGCCGCGGCTGCTTGACGGGCGGCTGACCGGGCGGCTGGAAGACGGGCAGGGCGTCTTCCTTTTTGATGTTCTTGGTGATGCGTCTCAGGAGAACCTCGAGGCTCGTCTGGGCCAGACACCTAGTCCTCTCCGGAAGATCCTGAGGCATGTCCTTGATGACGTACATGAGGGCGCGGATGAACTCCGTCTGCTTGGACGCCACCCAGGCATCGCCAAAGTCCAGCTCGGTGAGGAGAAAGTTGATGCCCAGGCTACCTCCGGTCTTGGTGAACCATTCCTCCTCGTAGCAGCTGTGGCAAAAGGTGCTGCTGAGATGGCTGAAAAGGGGCAGACGGCCGACGTTGACCTCGGAGCCGAAGATGACGGCCGAGCATTGGTAGAGCTCTCGGATGGCCCGCTTGGCCGCCTCGCGCAAGTCCGGGTGGTCAGACGCCAGGGACTCGACGATTGCGTCCGACAAGACCCTCGTCTCGATGTGCAGGGGGCCCTCGCCGGCTCTAGGATCAAAGGGACTGACGCTGCGCTTGATGTCGACGAGAGAGCGCCCCACCTCGATGATGGCAAAGTGCCTGCAGACATCGAGGAGAAACGCGTCGGCTTCGTCCTTGAAGGCCGGTATCGTCTGCGAGAACATGACGGCCTTAATCAGCTGCTTGGTGATTTTATCCTGCTCGTCCTTTTTCGCAATGGACTTGTCGCGGTTCGAGGCCTCAAACGGCGCAAAATTAAAGTCCATCTTGCGGGTCATGAGATCCTGAGCCTGAAGGCGAACGATTCTCGGCAAGTCTTCCGGCAACTGGTCGTAGCCAATCCGCAGCTTGAGCTGAGCGATGATGAAGTGAACGGCCTGCTTCTTGTAGTACTCGTCGTACTGGCGATTCTGGCTGCTCTTCCCCATCTTGGGGGCCTCCATGAGTTTCTGGATGGCGGAGTCGATGCCGAGATCTGCCGGAAAGGCCCGATCCTTCTTGGATCCGATGAGGCGGACGTCGAAGCTGCTCGAGTCGTCGGCGTAGGGTTTGCAGGTGAGAGGCACAGCGCCCGACATAAACTTGCGATTCCTCCCCCCGAGTTTGCCCAGGATCCTCATGGTGGTGTGGGCGTGGAAGTGGCTGTAGGGGTGCGGCTTGAGGTGGTTGAAGAGGGAATTCATGAGCTCGTCGATGACTGGTGCCATGATGGGATCCAGGTAATCGGCCGTCAGGTTGTCCACACACAACTCCAATGTCCGCAACCCCTGACCAACGAGATCTGTTCCCGCTCGCAGAGCCACGACGAGGGGCCTCATCAAGAAGCTCAGATGCGGAAGCAGGTGGCTGAGACGGGCAGGAACGGTGAGGCACAGCTCCACGTACAGATCCCGCTCCGACTGTTTCCGCGCAGCCATGAGAAGGTTGTTGAGAACGTCCAGGAGCATCTCCAGCAAAGGCAAGATCTGCTTGTAGAGCTGCTCGAATTTCCCGCCCCCTATGCTTCTGAACAGAGAGCGCAAAAGGAGAAAGTAGTTCATGGGCTCCTCCGCCTTGGTGGAGAGCTCGATGGACTTGGTCACGATGTTGACGACGTGAGGGAGGAGAACTTGCTCGTTCTGTCCGGCGAATAGGGTGACGGCCATGAAGGCTAGCTTGAAGAGCCGCAGCAGAATAGACGACTTCTTGACGTCGGCCGATCCGACCTCGTCGATGCGCTCCATGAGAAACTGCAGCAGCATACCGCAGAAGCTCGGCGACGTAGCCTCGCTGGCGAGGAAGAACTGCGGTATGTGCAGGAGGGCCGTGTGCTCAAAGATCATGTCGTACAGCCGAGGAATCTCCTGCTGGAACACCTCGTGGAACGTCGCAGGGTCGATGCAGTGAAAGACGGTGGCGAATGTCTCTATCAAGTCCTTTTCTTCCTTGCTGCTCGACACCATGTAGAAGTTGGCCATGTATTCCACCGGCGACATGTACTGAGACTCGGAAGCGGGCTTCTCAATCTCGTAGTATCGAAAGACGTAGGTGCCCTCCCTGAACAACTTGATGATGACGTTGACTTCCTCAGCCGTGAAGCCATACGAGACATCCTGCCAATGCGACGGCGCGTTCTCGGGATCGATGGGGCTGCCAATGTTGCACGTCCGCAACTGGTAGAAGGTATTCTTAAGACCATTCAGCAGGTTCCTGAAGAGGAACTTGTTGTCTACCAGAGGGTCGGCGCCCCGATCGCGAGGGTTGGAGATTTTGATGGGCACGGCGGAGAAGATGTCCGTCTCGTCCCAATCAGGCGGACAATCCTTGTCGGCCAGATACGACTCGGGCGTGCCCGCTGCCGCCTGCTGATGATATTGCTTCGAGAGCTTGACCGCGTTGGGATACTGGCGGTTCATGGCGGCAAACTTGTCGGCGATGGCGTTGAGGATCATGATGAGGTAATGCCTCGCGTTCACCTTGTTGGGCAGCTTGGCGATGCACTCTGCCATGTTGAGGAGGAGCTTGGCACTCATGGTCTGAAAGCTGGTGCCGGGGAAGTTGTCCTGCAGATTCTTGGTGTAGACCTCGACGGTCTTGCGGATCTGCTCCGGGCTCAGAGAGTCTCGGACGTGGTGTATGAGATCGGCCAACATGCTGAACGCTAAGGGACGCATAGTCTCGTAGACAGTCAAGCCGTCGCCGGTCAGGGTTCTCTCGTCCAGCAATTCGTCGATCTTGGGGAGGAATATCTTGCGAAAGTTGTAGTTGATGATGTGTCTAATGGCGATGAGCAACTCCTTTCTGGTCCCCGACTTTTCACGCGGGCAGTCTTTCAGCAGCCGGACGACGACATCGGGCAGCGTCGGCAAGAAATCCGTCAGCTGCTGCGAGTACTGGCGCAAGAGGTAGGCCAGGAAGCTCATCGTCTTGACCTGAGCCGTGATGAACTCTCCGAAAGCAGCCCTGTTCTTGATGGCCGGGCTCACGCCGGTGAAGATTTGCCCCTTGGCGGCAGCGTCGGCATGGGCCTGTCTCTGGGCGCTGGCCTCGAGCAGCAGCACGCCCTTGATGAGAGGGACAAAGGCCTTGACGTTTTGGGCGACGGTCGAGCGATAGATTTGGAAGATGGAAACGACGATGATGGGGCACTCGGAAAGGACCTTGAACGATTGCATGCCCCGCAAGAGAGAGCGGTTCTGCTGCTGGGGATCGGCGCCCAAGTCCGAGACGGACGCCACGGGCGAGCCGGGCCGGGGCGACTGGAAGCTCATCTGCGAGCTTCCCGGCGTCGACGGGGCTCCAGGCTGCGAGGAGGCGACGGATGGCGCGTTGTCGAGCTGCTCGCGCACGACCTTGTCCATCTGCTCGAAGAGCTCCTGGATAAGGGAGAGAAAGGTCTGGACCTTGCCCTGGAGGACCTTGTGCTGGTGGCGCATGATGTCGGAAGTTATCTTGATACATAGTGTCGCGTTGTCTTCGTTGTCGGTGCGGACGAGGTGCATGAGCAAATCGCAGACTTCCTCGGCGTATGGCTCGAACGGCTCGGTCGGCGCAGGCTGGGTCGGCAATCGGTGGAGGACTTCGAGGACACAGTGACGGAGTTTCTGTGGTTGAGCGTCAGCTAAGCGAACAAGACGAGAAAGCAAAGCCTTACCTGTTCCGCCGAGTTGCTCTGAAAGATGGGCGGCCCGCGTAGGATATTGACGAAGATGGGGACAAGTCGTTTGAGGAAGGGTGGGTATATCGAACCGCTGGTGTAATGATCTAGACTATCGCGTAACGTTGTGGCAGCCTCGAGCTTCAGCCTCGCATCTGCAAGGCGAAGGCGTCAGTCCCGCTCGTTTGCGACCAAGGGAGGGGATGCCATACCTAGATCGGCGGTGCTGAGGCGTCTCACGACGTCGTCGATGGTTGTTCCCGCCATGACTGCATCACCAGCACCCTATGAGCTGCAGGGTCTTTGTTCCATCCGAAAGGAAGCTGTAACGATGCGCGGCAGAGGTTCGAAGGCTTCGGTCGGCCCCGCGGCTGAGGCTCCAGTTGACGAGGCTGAGGATGTGAGAGCAGGCGGAACGCGAGCGCTGGTGAAGAAGCGGGAGGTTGAGAAGGTCGTAGGATGTATGGAAACGTCTCTGAAGTGATGCCGATGAGGTGCGATGCTGGATCAAGGAACGCGCGCGTTTGCAAGGCGTTGATGGTGAAATTGCTCGCAGCAAAGATAGGACGTGAAGAGAGCTTCGGCAGCGTGTAAAAATGGCCGGGGCGTCAAGTCGCCAAAACCAAAGTGCGCTAGGCGCGGCAAGAACGTTGATCCGGGCTGCCAAGCCACTAAGCCCTGGGAATGAACTGGAGGGATCTGTGAAGGGCGGCGAGGTCACGTGCTAAAGGTTGATACGATGGCGGCGTGAAGAGATAGGTTGAAAATGCAGGGCTTTGGACTGAAATTTTGGATTGATGCTATGATTACCGTTTTTATGAGCATAGACTCTATCGATATTGAAATGAAATCTGTGAATTGGCGCGAAGTAAATGCGGTTGCTCAGATCAAGAGCCGTCATCCCGCAGACAGAACGTTGTGCAGATACTCCTATCTGCACACATGCGGTTGACGAGTGCGCTATCAGCAGAGGTCCATGACTCTGACCAACTTGCTCCTCTCTTTCAACAAGTCCACAAGTCCAGTAGGTAAATGCAAGCTTGAAAATGAGCGGAGAACACTCAGCCTTCTTCTATGGTCCGTGAGGCATCATGGCAGCTAGCAAATTGACGTCGCTGACTCGCGCAGGAACCCTGGTAAGCGGACACACGAGCTACCCAGAGCTTTCTCGGCCCTCTTGACTTTTCGGCAGATGGCTCCGGAAATCTTCTTTAGCGTTTGCTACGGGACGAGGCGGCCGCCGCAAGTCATCTGCCAGCTGCACACCTTTAGGCCGGCGATACTGAATGGCCATTGTCGTCACCGCGTCAGGCTGGCCGACTACCCCGCCGTCGTGCGGCAGGAGGGTCAGAGCGTCCGGGGCATCTATGCGACGGGTCTGACGGATGCCAATATGGACAAGCTGGATCGGTTCGAGGGCGATGAGTACCAACGCGTCGAGGTTGATGTTGAGGTTCGGGAGGGGACGGCTGGCGAGGCGAAGAAGGCGTTTGTATACCTATTCCTGAAGCGGGATGAGCTCGAACTGGGCGAGTGGGATTTCGAGGCCTTTCGTAGAGAGAAGATGGAGGTGTGGACGCGACAGCGGTGGGACGAGGTTGAAGGTTAGAGTGCCCCGTTGATGAGGGCGGTCAACGGGCGGCTGCTAACCAGTGAGACGGCAGTGTTTAGGACAGCGGAAGACGACGTGAGTAACAAACAGTCGACTTGTTGAGCAACAGCTGCAATGTCGTGCGAGGCGGCAGTTGGGGGTTTCCTGTCTGACGTAGACAGCCGGCAAATGAGAGGAGCACAGCAGACCTGCCCTGTCGGTCCATCTGGAAGGTGACGATGCACCCTGACGGATATCTCGGCCTCTCCTGATTCGCAAGCAAGGATATGGAAGCAGGAAGCACAGCCGCGGAGGCGTGACGATGATGTGCAGGAGGGCCGACCCATGGCGAAGAAACACGGCCGTATGAGCAAGGGAGCGTATAGACAGGGAGTGGACGAGTCTGGATGCGCGGGCCGATCATCTACGTACATACTCACACACTTGGACACATCTGCATACATCCATACACACATGAGCATATCCACACACATGAACATATCCATACATTCAACGTTGCAAACCACGCCATCCAGTCCATGTCAAACGCTAGGGCCATGGTCAAGTGGGTTACAGGTGGGAAAGATGGGACGAAGCCAATCGCCCTACCAGGCAGGAAGGTAGCGAGCGAGCCATGACAGACCCAGTCGCGACGTAGCAAATACAATGTGAAGGAAAAGAAAGAAGAACAAGCCGCGAGGCGCAGCTCGACGCGAACAGGCGGAGAAAATCCAAGGGCGTCTAAGCCATTGGCGCGTCGAACTAACCGCCCGTGCGCGAGCCAGAGGCTGGCCATGAAAGCCCATTGTGACGGATGGATGTCTCGCCGAGGGCAGCGATCCAGAGAGACCCCTACGAGTTGCCGGGCGCGTATGTAGGTAGGTAGGTAGGTAAGCAAGGGTAAGGGTATGATTCCAGCGAGGCGTCGATCAGCGGTGGGAATACCTACCTAGGTTGTATAACGGATACATTTATTAATATTCGCTGGCATGCATCTGCGCGAATACAGGGAAAGCGGTTGTAGAAGGATGCCGCAAGCGCCGCATTGAGCCTCCTCCGACTCATCATCTCCAGTCGCCGGCCGACTGCCCCGTTTGTCCGGACCGTTCGGTGGGGCCGCGAGCCAAGGGGCGGACCAGCGATCGATGGATGGATCCAGGAGGAAGGATGAAACTTGGGTGGATCCCCGCTACGAAGAGAGCCATTTACAGGGTGGCCAGGATGGATGGATGGGCTTCTGGTTGAGCATGGCTGGCTGAATACCACATCTATAGTACACATCTATAGTACGTAGGTAGGTAGGTGGACGGATGGAATAAAAGAAAAGAAATTATACTTGCCATCATGGCGGTTTATGGTGGCTTGGTGGCGGACAATAGGCTGTGAGGCGTTCCCCAACAATCCATAGGAACCTACCTACCCGCCGCAATCGAACAATTCCACCACTCAAATCCACCACTCAAATCTATGGACCATTCAAATCCACCACATACGAATAAAGGGAACCACTCAAATCCCACCGCCTCAAGCGCCCATCCAGCCAATCGCGCCCCTCCCAGGGACACCCCCCATCCGCCACCCCATCCATCCCACAGCGCTTGGTCCCCCCCCTAACCTCCAAGTTACAACCTTACAACAAGCCAGTGGACCATCCCTGCAGGGGATCCAGGCAGGTCCCGTCTAGCGATCGTCAGGGGGCCACGGATGGACGGGCTCTGCCCTGGCATATCGGCTCGCAACCTTGCGGCAGTGAAACAGGCGCACCCCCCCCCCCCCTCCCCAGCCTATCAGCCCTCATGGTCCGCCTCTGAAACGGCAAGCTTTTTTCTTTGTCAACGGCCTGTCTCACGCCAATCAATGACATGCCTTTGCTGGGCGCTTGCTCTTCGCCAGAGACCCTTGTTCCCTCTAATCCTCAAGCCCCCTGGATTTCTGTCGGGGGCTGGGCTGGGAGAGGGAAGAGAAGAGAAAGAGAGCACGGTCGATATAAGAACTCTCGCTCGTTCTCTTGGCCATGCTCCTCTTTTCATCCCATTCTCCCTCCCTCCCTTCAACTGTCTCCGTCGTCGAGCACGACCTCTCTTCTTCTTCTTCTTCTTCTTCTTCTTCTTCTTCTTTTCTTTTTGGCTCATCTTCAGAGGCTAGCCCTCGTCGATGTTTGCTCCTTGATTCCAGACCCCTTCTCCGCCTGAAACCAAGAGACCACCACCAAGTCTCACGACCATTGTGCTACGCCAGAGTCTCGTTCCAGTCGATAGGGTGAGTGACACGCGCCTACGCCCATATCCTTCCCCCCATCAGCATTCACAGCCTCCCCATTTTCCCTGTCTAGCCCTGTTGTTTTCACCGCGTCATGGTATATGTAGTCTCTCAACGTGTTTTTGCTGCCTGTTCGTTTCCCCTTGTTTTCTCCCTTTCAATTTTTTCCTTATTCACTCGACTGGCCATGTCCGTTCTCCTTGTTCGCTATTGATGCTGGATGAAAGGAGCATCTGAACCGCCATTGAAGCACGCCATTGTCTGTCACATCTTGAATCTAACTCGTCTATTGTCGCAGCCAACTGTTAGCTTTCTATCCGTTCACGCGGCTCTTCCATTCACTCTTGATCTTTACGATATCTAAGAGGTCCTTGCCGCCCTCGAGAAACCCACGTCTCTTTCTCTTCCTTTCCCCCCCCCTTGAAAACTCGACACACCGAATCAAGTCTCAAACCGTCTGGTACGATTTGAAGACGACATCTAAATTCAACAAAAAAAACAAAATAAAAAGACAAAACCCATCTTGGTCCCCGAAATGCTCGTCCAAGCCCTCACCCTCGCCGGCCTCGCCGCCACAGGCACCGCCCACATCCTCATCAGCAACCCGGTCCCTTACGGCAAAGACAGCCTCAACAACAGCCCCCTCAAGGCCGACGGCTCCGACTTCCCCTGCAAGCAGCGCAACGGCGTCTACGACACCGCCGGCGTCAGCAACGTCTACAAGCAGGGCAGCACCCAGCAGCTCGAGTTCCGCGGCTCGGCCGTCCACGGAGGCGGCTCGTGCCAAGTCTCGCTGACGACGGATGCCAAGCCCACCAAGAACTCGGTCTGGAAGGTCATCAAGTCCATCGAGGGAGGCTGTCCTGCCAAGAACCAAGGCGGTAACATGGGCGGAGGCGCAGGCGCCGACACTCCCTTCAAGTACGACTTCACCATCCCCAGCGAGCTGGCCTCGGGAAACTACACGCTGGCCTGGACCTGGTTCAACAAGATCGGCAACCGCGAGATGTACATGAACTGCGCTCCCGTCTCCGTCACGGGCTCCGGCGGTTCGGGCGGCTTCCTCAACTCTCTGCCCGACATGTTCGTCGCCAACCTCGGCCAGGGCTGTGGAACCAAAGAGGGCACCGATGTCCAGTTCCCCAACCCGGGCAAGGACGTCGACCGCTTCAACGGTGCCACCTCGGCCTTTGCTCCTCCCTCCGGCTCGTGCCCGACTGGCAGCTCCGGCGGCGGTAACGGCGGCTACCAGCCTCCGGCCCCGACCAAGGCCGCCAAGCCCGACCAGGACACTCCCGCCCAGCCGACCGAAGCCCCTTCGACCGGCAACGCTCCTTCGATCCCGCAGGCCTCCAACGGCGTCCCCGGCGCCGTCTTCGCCACCGTCAGCGGCAAGGCCCCGGCCCCGACCTCGGACCCGTCGTCCCCGAAGCCCACGGACCAGATTCTGTCACGGCCCAACCGCGGAGCTGGCACCCCCCCCGATGCGCCGGTCCAGCCTCCGTCCCAGCAGCCCCCATCGCAGGATCCCCCGTCCCAGCACCCTCCCTCCCAGCCGCCCCCACCCCAGCAGCCTCCGTCTCCGGATACCTCCGTCCCCGCAGCCCCCGTCCCCGCCAGGCCCCACCGGCCCCCCCACCCGCCCCGCCCCCCGCCCCCGACGGCCACTCCAACCCTCACCGAACCC
>NJES01000290.1:0-22353 GCA_002591395.1 Ophiocordyceps camponoti-rufipedis | reverse complement strand
CCCCGGAAGCAGAACCCCTCTTCTCCCCCTCCCGCCAGGCCTTCGCCCCGCTCTTCCCCTTCGTCGTCATCGACGCCCGCCTCTCGGCCGAGCAGCTCCGCGCCGAGACGCCGCTGCTATGGCGGGCGGTGATGCTGGCGGGTTGTGTGCTTGAGGGGGGCAGGCAGGGGGTCATGGCGGGGGGGGTTCTGGCCTTGGTTGTTGGGGGGGTTGTTGTGGAGGGGAGGAAGAGTGTTGAGTTGCTGCAGGCGTTGGTTATGCTTGTTGCTTGGTGAGATTTCTTTCCTGCCGTTTGGATGGGGGTTTGTGTTAATGGGTTTGAGTTGGGGGTTAGGTTTCATTTTGGGTTGAAGAGTTCGCAGCTTAGCTGCCTGCTCTTCCTCGCTCGATCCATGACGGTCAGTCTCGAAGCCTCCTCCTACGACGAAACCGGCTTCCAACGACTATCCTACATCCGCGCCTTTGCAGCAACATACTACCTCAACACCATGCAAGTTACCCCCTTTCCCCAAAACCACAACCCCCCCAATCTAAGCCCAGCAAAACAGCGTCTTCACCACCAACAAACGCGCAGACATGCTGATGAGCACCGCCCACGTCGACACCTACTGCCACGCCCTCGAGACAGCAGCCGAGGTCGCGTCGGACGACTACCTGGTGCGGCTGGTGCGGCTGCAGCAGTTGGCGCAGGGGATTGTCGTGGCGGTTGCGCCGGGGGGTTCGGCGCTGCCTTTTGGAATGCTGGTTGATGGGCTGGCTGCGCAGGTTGATGGGTTTCGGGCTTCGTTGCCTGGGCATATGGCTGCGTTGCGTATGTTCAAGCCGTTGAAGAAGGGCAAGTTCGCTCTCTTACTGATGGGTATCCAGCTACGATGCAGTGTCACCTCACCGTCACTCAAGTCCTAATCCTCGACGGCGCAATGACCCAAGACCATCTCCCACCCCCCCAACGCCTCTCCCTGCTCTGGACCTGCGTCCACACCCTCCGCCCCTTCCTGACCCTCAACCTCCCCGTCCTAGAGCACGACCGCCCGCTCTACCTGCCCATCATGGTCTCGGACCTAACCTACGCCTTCATAACCGGCATCAAGCTCCTCACCCTGCAGCTCCCCGGCTGGGACGCCACGCGCGTGGGCGCCGAGCTGGGACTCGACGCCATGCTGGGCAGGCAGGTTGCACACCTGGGCGGGCTGATTGAGAGGCGGGCGGTGGGCGGGGAGGCGGGCGGGCTGGAGGATCCGTTGGAGAGGCTGTTGCGGTTGTTGGTCACGGGGAGGGAGTTGGTTGCTTTGCAGGTTGCTGGGGTTCCGATGGGGGAGATTGCGGGCGCGGTGGTTGGGGAGATGGGAGGGGGGGGGGAGTTGTTTGGGTAGGGGTTGAGAGGGGTGTGAGGAGGTGTTGTTGTAAGTAAAAGAGGGTAAATCTTGTTGTAGGGAAGTCAAGGGTTTGTTGTCGATTTCAGTGGCTAGCTCTTGTATTTGATATTGACAACTGAGATGACCTTGTTATAGACTGTTGGGAACTAAAGATGGGTATTGTTGTTCTTTCCTTAAGAATCTTAAAGAAACAAGACAACTTAACTTAACTTTATGAGACGACAGGCTTAGCTACCTTGTTAGTCGAAGCGGGAAGAGATGAGCATAGTCATCTTTGGTTTGCTAGACAATTCCACTGTCTCTAGATGATAGAGACGTTGTGCTACTCTTCCCGAATAGCAACTTCGCTCTTCTCCTCCGCAACAACAACTCATGCACCATCTCCATACTAACCATCACCTCCCCCCAAAACAACACACGACTATGCCCATCTCACGACAACTCATAGACAGTTGTGCTACTCTTCCCCTCCACAACCTCCCTCCCAAAACAACCCGCTCACCTCTCCAACCCCCCCCCCAACCCTCCTTACCTTGACAACCTCAACCCACCGAAAATCCCCCCTACACCCCCCCCAAAGCCCATCCACCAGCGCGGCAACAAACGACCCCGGCCCCCTGACCTCCACAACCTCAGCCGCAACATTCAGCACCGAGACAGCCGCCACCGCCGCCAGCAGCACGTCGTCGCCGCTGACGGACAGCGTGGCGGCGAGGATGGCGCCCAGCGCGCACCCCGAGCCCGTGACCGCCGAGAGCATCTCGTGGCCGTTCTCCAGCCGGACGGTTACGCGGCCGTCGCTGATGTAGTCTGTTGGTCCGGTGAGGACGATGGTGCAGGCGTGGCGGAGGGCGAGTCTTTGGGTGAGGGCTGCGAGGGTGGATGGGGGGAGGGAGGCTGTTGAGTCGACGCCTTGTTGTTGTCGTGGGCTGGGGGAGTTGTCGAGGGCGAGCATCTCGGAGGCATTCCCCTTGATGACGGTGAAGCGTCCGCTCGATAACAGCGCATCGACAACCTCCCTCCTGAAAGTGGTGGCCCCGACGCTGCAGAGTTGGTGAGCAGAGCAGCAAGTAAAGAAAAACGAAAGACTCTCACCCCACGGGATCGAGAACAACCGGCCTTCCCGCAGCATTATACGCCTCCAGCGCCTCAAGCTGCTCCTCCAAACTCCCCCTCGTCACCGTCCCGGTATTAATCACCAACCCTCCCCCCAACTTGGCGAGATCGTGCGCCTCCCCCCCGCAAGAAGACATGACAGGGCTCGCCCCAACCGCCAAAGCAACACTCGCCGCGAAATTCTGCACAACCTGCCCCCATCATCATCATCATCAGCATCACCCCATCCATGGCAACCAAGTCAACGCACAAGATTCGTCATGTTGTGTGAGAGAGGCCTCTGGATGATGACCCGGCTCATGACGCCAGCAACCCTAGCTGCCAGCACCGTCGCCCACAACTTCCCCGCCGCGACGCCCGGGTCCGGAGCGTGGAGGATGGCGCGGACGACGGCGATGCCGCTGAGCATCTTGGTGGGTGTTCGCGACGAGGAGAGGACGCGTGCCGCGTTGCTGGCGTCGAGGCCGCCTATGCAGACGGTCGGGATAGAGCCGTGGCCTGCGGTGACGAGAGCGGCGAGGATGGATGCTACCCCCGAGGGACCAAGCTGGCATCTGCTATCCGTCTTGCTGCCCATCGTCAGCCATGATATCGAAGAAAGGGGGTTCAACAGACGTTGGAGTCGCGAATACAGCCCCAATACCAAGATAATCAGCCCCCCCCTCACACGCATCAACCGCCTCCTTCGCACAACAAACCGACACGCCGATAATCTTATCACAGCCAAGAATAGCCCTCGCCTCCCTCACCCCCATATCATCCTGTCCAACATGAACGCCATCAGCGCCCACCTCGACAGCCAGTCGCACGTCGTCGTTGATCAGCAGCGGGACGCCGTGACGACGGGTGATGGCCAGCAGGCGGTGGGCTGTAGATGCCACGTCCGGGCGCGGGCTCGTCTTGTCGCGGAGCTGAACGATGGTTGCGCCGCCTTGGATGGCGGACTCGACGATGGCTTCTAGCGAGGGGATCGGGTGGGTGACGAGGTAGAGGCTGTAGTCGACTGGCTTGGCCATGGCTGCTGTGCTTAGTATCGTGTGGTGGATAGAGGTGGAGGGGTTCTGGCGGTGATGATGACGTATGGATGGAGATGCCATGACGCCATAACCAGCTCTACCTATCTACCACCTCTCTAACACCGTCTATCGTCTATCCAGGTATTTTCCATCCATCTATCCCATCCATCTATCCCATCCATCTATCCCATCCATCTATCCCATCCATCTATCCCATCCATCTATCCCATATCCCATCGTCAGAACCTCGTCATCTCCCAGCCCATCGTCAAATCCTCGACATCTCCCATCCCATCCTCAGATCCTCGTCATCTCCCATCCCATCCTCAGAACCTCGACACATCCCTCCCAAACAGCCACGTCACCAGCCAATACACCGGAATCATCAGCTTATTCCGCAGACTCATACTCCGCGTCAGATACGCCGTCCGCCACAGAATCCACGCCGCCCGCCCCGTCAGCTCGTCCGCGCTGCTCTGATGGATGGCCCTCCAGCTGCCGAGATACGCCATCGACCCCCAGTTGCGGAACTGAAACCCCTGCTTGTCCTCGTCTGCTATCCCGCGGTTGAGTCGTCGCGCCAGATACGCTGCTTGCTGGCTGGCTACCTGCGCTGTGGCAGGGTATCGTTTCCCCTGGACAGCCGCGCAGTCGCCCAGCGCGTACACATCAGTCAACGTCGTCATGGTGCCCTTCTCGCACCTCAGCTGAACGCGAAGCTGCTCATCCGTCGCCAACGCCCCCGTCCGCTCATCCCGAGCGATCCGTCCCCTCCCCCCAGCCAGGAACCGGCTCGTCAACCTCCCCGTCAACGGATTCTGCATCAGCCCCGTGCTCCAGACCACCAAGCCGGCCGGCTGCTCGTCCTTCTCCTCCCTAATCCGCAGCATCAGCACGTCTCCCTCTCGCCGGATTCGCTCCAGGTGATGCTCCGTCTTGACCCGGATCCCCTGCCGTCGGAACATCTCGGTCGCGTATCCGGCCAGCTTCTGGTCGAACATGGGCAGCACCTTGGGCGCAATGTCGTAGATGGTGACGCCCACAAAGCCCATCAGGTTGGGGTATAGCTTCGACAGATCGTCGTGCACCAGATCGTGCAGCTCGCCCGCAAACTCGATGCCCGTGGGCCCGCCCCCAACCACGGCAAAGTGCAGCAGCTTTCGTCGTTCCTCGTCCGTCGTCGAAGGCAGAGCCGCCTTTTCAAACGCCGTCAACACCCTCTGCCGAATCACCCGCGCATCTCCCACATCCCGTAGGAAACAAGCGTGCTCGCGAACCCCCTCGATGCCAAACGTCTGGCTATAGCACCCCATGGCCAACACCAGCTTATCGTACGCCACCGACACCACAGCCTTGCCATCGCCCCCCGTATTGGCCTCAACCTGCACCGTCTTGCCCTCAAAGTCGACGTCCGTCGCCCAGCCCTGAACGAACTGGTCCAGCCCCAGCCGTCGCACCGGCTCGATGGCTGCCCGGAACTCGAGCGTGCCCACCGACGTTGAGGCCAGCAGCGGCGTAAAGACAAAGTGCGAGCGCGGTGAGATCATGATGCGTTGCGCCTTGCTCGCCGACAGCGTCCGTGCCAGCGCATAGCCCGCCCATCCGGATCCCAGAATTACGACGCGTTCTCGACTGTCTGCCGTCGACCGCCGCGCCGATAGCCGCTGAACCGGCAGTCGCCACATCACGTCGTGCGGGAGGATGAGGACAGCTGTTGAACAGTTGTTGATCAGTACGATTCCGTAGCCACAAGAGCAGGTCGGACCTCGACATACCTACCTGGCAGAGATTTTTTTTTATCCGAACCCTGATGGGCCTCTTTTATTAATGTGCCGCTCCTTCTTATCATTGCCAACGGGTCCCTTCATCCGGCCCCATCCATCCCGGCCCTTCCCGGCACGGACCCTCCATTGTCTATCTTATCGCCTCCGGAATGCCGCTGTTGATCCGATCCCCGACAGAACGCCGGCATGACGTCAGCTCTCAAACTGCCTACCTACCATCCACCACCAC
This sequence comes from Ophiocordyceps camponoti-rufipedis, assembly GCA_002591395.1. Classification (NCBI taxonomy): domain Eukaryota; kingdom Fungi; phylum Ascomycota; class Sordariomycetes; order Hypocreales; family Ophiocordycipitaceae; genus Ophiocordyceps; species Ophiocordyceps camponoti-rufipedis. Next base: position 16,832 of record NJES01000290.1, on the reverse strand, counting down.
ACCAACCGCAGACATACATTCAAGACGAGTGCCAATACACGAGATTCTACACCCTTACTCTCTCTCTAAATCCCCAGTCCTACTGCAGCATCGCGTCCAGACTCTCCCCCAGAACCCCCTCAATCTTCACAATCCACCGGTGCGTCTCCCGCTCCACCTCCTCGTCCTCGTCCTCCTGCAGCTCGCTGATCCGCGGCAGCATCTCGTGCAACATCGACAGCCACTCCTCTCCCAGCCTCTCAGTCAGCGCCTGCTGACATCGCACCGCCCCGAGCCGCACCGCCGCCTGCCCCGATCCGAGGTGCTTCATCAGCGTCCCGTTGAGCTCCCGCTGGTGCTCTTGAGAGTCCGCCGCTGCCGCCAGCTCCACCAGCGCCGGAATCACACAGTCTTGGACATCCGTCGTCCCGGCCTTGAGCAGCTGCTCTGCCAGTACCGGCGCCACCGCCCCGAAATGCGCCGGCGCCTGCCAGAACTCGTCTTGGTCGTGCTTGAAGCACGTCGTCAGCGTCTTCAGCACTCGTTCCCATAGCTGAAGGCCTGCCGCCGACCCCGTGTCTGCTGTCCGCAGCGCCTCAACCGCGTCATCCACCACGTACGCCGCGTAGCTCGTCACAATCGACTTGAGCTGCCCAAAGAAGCGCTCCAGGAAGCCGTAAATGTTGCATCGCAGCAGCACCCGCCCTGTGCCCTCCTTGGACGGTCCCGTAACCGCGCCCACCATGATTTCTGCGAAAAGGGGCCGGAACGTCGCGTCATTCAGCTTGTAGACCATCTTGAGCGCCTGCTCGTACGCCTCGTTCTCGACAGCGGCCAACTGTCTGAGAGCGCCATCGTCTGTCTCGCCCGATTCCATTACAACCCGCGGCCGGATGTCCAATGCACGCATGAAGATGGCCATTAACGCCCTCGCATTCTTACTGATGATGGACTTGGGATGCTTGTTGATCGCTGCTCCTATCAACTGCATCACTTCCAAAGCAGCCTATGTCGCTTCTGTTAGCAATTGTTCGTTTGACCGTTCGCATGCCTGCCACTTACCGAGCACCCTGCGACCTCGTTCCATGTCCTCAAGAGACTGGCAAACATGTCCTTTGCGTCCACCTGCTTGGCCAAGATTCCGAGACACGCGGACCGGCTGTCGTTGACTTCCTTGCTGAGCCCGGCCTCGGCCGACCTGTACGAGACTGCCAGCACCTGGTCAATATACGGCGAGAGCATATAAGGTAGATGCTCTGCCAGGGCGCCTAGGAATCCGTAGCACGCAGAATGCAGCTCCCCGTCTGCCGACTCGCCGTCCAGGCTCTCGTTGAGGTAGGCGACGGCGCTCGGTATCGCCACCGGTAGCACTGGCACCACAGCGTCTTGCAGTACGTCGACCAGAGACGTGAGACAGAGCAGCGCCATGATGCGGAGTCGTCTTTCGCCCTGCCCCAGGCATTGGTCTCCGGCAATGGTCGTCGCCGCTGCCACGACGGCTTCCACGTCCATCTTGCCGTACTTTTCTGCAATCTTATCCACGCACGTCACCGCTGTGTACTTGAAGCGCATGTCGCTCGTTTCCCGGATGGCCGCAGTCAGCAGTGGCAGGAAAGCGAGCAAGGCCTTTCTCGAAGCCGGGTCCGTGTTCTTCTCCGCCTCGACGCGAGCCTCGAGGGCTCGGAGAACCTTGTGCCGCAGGCCCGCGTCCTGCCTGTCGAGCAGGTCCTCGACCGCCTTGATGAACTTGCCGATGGAAAGGAGATTGAGTAGGTTGGACAGGGCCGTGCCGCACAGCTCGTGCAGAGCTTTGTGCGTCTTTACCGTGTCCGCCAAAACGAGCACTTTTTCCAAGAGAGCCGAGTAGAGCGCCCGTACTTGCAGGGCCTCCATGTCGTCCCGCTCTGCAAGCTTCCCGATATGTGCCTTGAGCGTCTTGTTCAACAGGAAGCTGGGGAGCGCTGACAGCTGACGAAAGGCAACCTCCTTGACATCTCGAGGCGCTTGGTCCTCGCCGTCGCTCAGCAGAATGGTCGAGATGTCGGGCTTCGGCCGGAACAGGTCCGAGATGAGATCCAACATCTTGTCCAACGTCTCTAGCTGCGTCTCGACGTCAAACTTGTCCAGGAGGTCGTCAATGAAACCGACAAGAGCGTCGCTGGTTTCGTATCGGTTGACCAGCATGCTTATCAGCGCAAAGAGGAATTCTCGGGGACCCAGCGTCTTCGCCAAGGCCAGGAACAAGTTTTGTCGCCTATGTGCTGGGATGTGCTCGTAGGCCGTCGTGAAGCTGACGAGGATGTTGCAGGCCGCCTTTACAGCGTTGCTATGGCCACGCCTCAGCGAGACGATGAGCGGCGGGATGACATCTTTGATGGTCTGGGAGACGACATGTGCCGAGTAGTCATCGCTTTGTCGAAGAGTCGATGACCCCATAAACGTAAAGATGGGCATGACGCTATGCAACACCAGCTCAGGCGCCGTCGTCGCCAAGTCGGCAATCAGTAGCAGCGCGGCGTTATGAACGACGGGGCTGGCCGGCTTCTGGACGCAGTTGACGAGCAAATCGCCGTAGCCGCCGGACCTGTCGATCTTGAGGTCTTTGTTGGCCCTATACGCCGGCATCATGGCCAGGAGACTCCGTAACACCAGGTTCTGCAGATAGTCTAGCTCGGCGCCGACAACCGTCTTGAAGTGCTGCAGCTCCGAAAGCGCCGTGAAGAGGCCATGCAGCAGCTCAGGGTGCGACAGGGGGTCGGAGCTTTCCACCAGTTGCAGCACAAAGGTCGCCTTTCGCAGGGCTTGGCTGAGCTCAGGCGTCACTTGAGATGCCAAGCCGCGACTGGCCTCGGACAAGCTCGTCCGTCTGCGCTTGTTGGGCGGAGGTTCCGTGACAATCTTGGTACTGGTCTGAATAGAGTCGAGGAACGACGACAAGATATCCGTCGTCAGCGGCACGGCCCGCAAAATGTCGGCAGCTTCGCCAGCGGCCATGGAAGAGTCCGGGTCTTCGGCAGGCTCCTGGGATATGTCCAGCAGCTGCTCCGCAACCATGGGCTTGACACCGTCCTTGATAGAAGGCCACATCTCTCTGATTCGAGAAAACATGGCACGCAGCAGGCCCGCCTTTGCCCTTTTGGATGGGTCCTTGAGGGTCTTGAGGAGAAATTCCAAGCCTACCGAATCCTTTGGCACGATGATGTCGACGAAGCGCGAGTCCAGCTCAGATCTGACGAGCTGCTCTTTGCGGCAGGCCTCGTCTGCTTCCTCTTCCGAGAGGTTAACCCACCACTGCAGGACGGGCAACAGCAGCTCAGTGCGCGTCGAGGAGCCGACGCCACGAACCTCATTGAGAGCCTTTAGCAGCCTCTCCTTGACCACAAGATAAGGCGTTGCGTTGACGTGACAGGCAAAAAAAGACAGCAACGCCCCCCGACCCGACTGTGACATGTGATCCTTTTTATCAAGCGCAGGCGATGGAGCTGTGCGATATCGGCCTTTCGCAATAGCGGGCTTCAAGACTGAGTAGATGTGCTGTCCGTCCAGGACACACTCTTCGATACATGGCAGAATCTGCAGATGAAGGAAGCGAGCTGCCACCGTCGAGCTGAGAGCCTTGTCCTTGGACCCAAGAAAAGATTGAAGGCCCCAAATCTTCATCTTATCAGAAGGAACCGGCGGAGAGTAGAGGGCCGTCAACACCTTGATCAGGTCTGCGGCACTGCGGCGGACGCGCTTCGATGGGTCACCGAGAGCCACGACGCAATATGGTACCAGGACTTGGAGGTCGACTTCGTTTTGATCGACAGCTGTGAGCCTGCTTTTGGACATGTCCAACGCTGCCTTTCGCACAAGCGCCGGGTATGGCCCGCACCAGATTCGGATGAAGAAGCTGAAATATGTGGTGTCGTCCAGGGCGTCCTGGCATCGAAGCTTGGGACTGTGGTCAAACTTGGTCAGGGCTGCAGCGTTGTTGGTTTGCTCGGACGCGACAGCAAAGAAAAGATGGCTGAACTCTTCGAAGACGACGTTGGGCTTCGATTGCAAGCAATCCGGAAGCGACTTCTTGAGCGCCGACAGTTTGTCAATAGCTCCCTTCAAGTCCTTGATGGGCTGGGCCTGGGTTGTACCCTTGGACACGACGGTATCATCAGGGCCAGTATCAGACCCGGGAAGCTTCTTGGCACGCAACGACAAGGCCAGCTTCATCTCCAGCTCTTCGATGTCGAAGTCGACGTCCTGGATGACCGTCTGTATGATGTCGCCCGATTTGCCAGTTGTTTGAGAAAGACAAATCAGAGCGGAGCCGAGCTCTCCGCGGAGCACACCATCCTTGTCGTTACTTTCGTCGAGCTTCAGGGCTGTCAGCAATAGAGACTTGAAGATGACGGCAATCTGCTGGTCTTTCAAGACTCGACTGCTCAAGATAGCCATGATGATAGCCAGCCCACGCGAGTCTCCCTTTTTTTTGAACCGATCGATGAGCGCCAGGCACAGACCGTTTGCGAGCTTATCGACACTTCGCTCAAGACTGATTTCGACCAGGAGGGCCCCTATGTCGGGAACTTTGATCAAAGCCTTGGTGACCTTGCTGCTCATCTGCTTAGGCGACCGGAACTGAGCCACAATGGCCAGGCAAACAAGCGCAGGCCTGCGCGTTTCGTGGGTCCAGCAATGGACAATCTGCTCCATAAAGGCTGTGACTGGGGCGTCCTCCAGATGCGCTTTGGACACGAATAAAACAATCGCCATGTAAGAGGCGACCTGGAGGCTCGGTATCTTCTTCATGCTCAAAGACTCGGAAAAGACTGGTCCTATCCGGTGGAGCAAGGACTGTACGTTGTCGCTTTGCACGGCAGCCCGCCCGGACCTGATTCTGTCAAGAATGCCGGTAATGGCCTCTGCAATGAGGCCGCCCCAGAAAGTGATGAGCGCCGGATAGTGGTACTTTCGACGACACGACTCAAGTGTATATTCGGACACAGAAATGAGGAACTCTGGGTGGCGAATCGCCTGCTGGACGAGGACGGGCCTCGCAGGGGGTGTGACAGAGCGTATGTACGGATCGAGAAAGCGGAATTCGGAGGGAATCCGAGATGGCAAGATTGACAAGAGAGTGGCGAAAGCGGGTATCGTATGGTAAGGGAGGAAAGTCATGAGAAGTATGCCGGTGTTTTGCTCGTGAATGCTGTCGACGATTGTCAGCACCACAGTTTCGAGCAGAAGCACGCGTCTAGACAAACCGAAAGCGACGGATCAGCCATTCAATAGCCGTAATGGCCGGCATCAGCCGCAGCCGACTCCCAACCAAGCGGAGAAACGCCTCGATCTCGCGGTCCAGCGCAACGTTTTCGTCTGCCGTGAGCTGACTCCGATCCTGATGCTGGCTATCATCGCTAAAGATGGTAGACTGAAACTTCTGAAAGCGCGGGTCGAGCTGACAGAGCTCCTTGAAGCCCGTGAAGCATGTCGTGAACAGCGTCTGGTAGCTCTGCGTGGCCGCAACTCGGGCCTCCCAGAGCAGAGATTTAGAATGGGCAGCCTTTTGGGTTTTGGTGTTGAGAGTGGCCTTGGAATTGGCTGCCAGTTGGGCCAGCTGAGTGGCGAGGGAAGTCGGCATATCTTGGGTGTGCGCTCGCCGGTTGGGCGAGAAATGACCAAACGAGGGCGAGCGATGGCCGCTTCGTTTCTTTCGCGAGGCGCTTCTGATTTTCTTCTGATTTTCTTCTCTTTTCGCCTTTTTTTTTTTTTTTTTTTTTTTTTTTGCAAGTTGCTGGTAATCGATAAGCGCGCAGTGGGTCTCGCTGAGTCAATGTCCGGGAAAAGCGGAACCTAACGCTTGTGCCAATAGTAAGCATGCCCCCTTGTTTGCACAACTTAACGTTAACGACCAGTCGACGACCACTTCATCTCCCTCATCCCGTTTAGCCTCGTAGCTGTATTACGATCTAGTACTCCCACGCTCTCAGTCTACAAGATCTCAATTTTCAAGGAATCATATCACGTGAAATAAAACCCTAAACCTAGTGCAGCAAAGGCGTGCCTGCAACTCTATTCATGCCCCAACCCAGCGGCTCCGATACTACCCTTAAACAAAACGTGATCGGCAAAGAGCGTCTGGAATCGAGAGAGAGCCAGCTTATCGGGACGAAGTCAATCTACTGCGTCCGCGGACCGATCGAAGCTCTACGATTATCCATTATCATCTTGCTGGCCAATGTAGAGCGTAGTATTGTCGATTCGCGAACGGTGAATGGAACCCGTCAGTTTGGAAACTAGTGACAGACTTTTATTCTTACTCGTTGTAGCAGACTTGAAATGCGTAGCGCTCATTCAATTCATATTTGTCTGACGTGGGCTGGACGTTTCGAGTCGAACAGGTTGTCTTTTAGGAAACGAATAGATATCTACGAACATCCACCAACTCACTGCAGGTGGGAGTCTGTTCCAAAGCATAAAAGTCTATTGTAAAAGGTGCTTGTCTAAAGCACTGCTAGAATTGTGCTTCTTGCCTAACACGTCCGACGGGAATCCGGCTTGTTTAGGTGTAGATTTATATCTGAATGCACTTCAGACTGAACCCTTCAAAGCCCTCTGTTCTAAGGTATCTCTTTAAGACCCGCAAAGGCCTGGGGAAGGCCCAAAACTCCCGGGTCTCTGAATTCGGAGGCACAAATTGGAGCAGCATTCGGTATGCTCACTGCATGGCCCTGAGGTTAGAGTTAGCTTTCCGTCATGAGGACTTTCAGTGAGGAACAGAGTAGTCTCTTACGATTCAACGGCGTGCATGTCTCTTGAGACGGCAGTGCCAGCGTACTGGCTGCCAGGGAGCAGATTGTGAGAATGATGGCGCTCTTCATTTTCTTGGTTCTGAGGTGTAAGTGTAACAGGTGGTCTGTAATCTCGGTGTGTTCTCAAAGACAACGATGAGGGCTCTTTGAAGAGAAAAGCTTCTCGATTGGCCTTATATAGATATTGGCGACAAGTACGATATGTTAAAAATTGATAGTTTCTATCCACATGGTGAAGAAGTTTGCTGCATTGTTCGTAAAGATGGGCTCCATTGTCTGAAGTGAATTCCTCGACGTACTAATGACAGCGCGTATGAATTGGACTCTGTCCATCCCTTGCGGCATGGCTTCCCCATACATCGAGTTGTAGGTACCGCATGCGATCATTCTGTGTTCGAACGATTCTTGCCGCGTTCTTTACATGATTCTATCGGTCGATCAAGGGATTTTAGACGATGAGGGACACTTGACCGTGCTCTTCTATTCGTAATGCAATCCTTCGGCATGTTACCATCATATATACAACCAGAAGGTTCATCCCAATCTATTGATTGCTCGGCCTGCGGTGAGCTCGTATTGGACCCTTGACCGGCTCAACATCCAGTCACACTTGTAACTGTAAGGTATGAGACAAACACGAGCGATGCATCACTGGTGGCCCGTGGGATTACGTTCAAGACTGCGTCTTTTCCGCGAGAGATATGAAGGATATTTACTCTTCATTTTCACAGAAAGGCAGGACTCTTTTGTTGTGCTTGCTTGTCAACGGATACTAAATGCCCCTGCTAGCCAAGCCGGCCGTCTCATCCATCAAACTTGACATCAATACAAAGATACGACGGGAGTTTCATTAAAGTATACAAGCCACCTGTCAGGCTGTATATTGTGCCGTCTTGGCATACATCTCTCGCGATATCCAAGTTGGATTGCGTAAACTCTATCGCGCTCAGGGTCACATAGACAGCGTTCAGGGCTTGAGTTGGTCGTGGTCTTGTTTCCCGCGTTTCTCCACGATCTTTGCATACAATGCGGATTCTCCTCGACAAGATGGAAATCTCATCTCACCCGCTGATCTGGAGCTGAAGAGTGCTATGTCTTGATTACGGTATCCGGTCACACTCGATATGGATCAATCCGCTTGTATCGAAATCAAGCCAAAATGTGTTGAATCTTTCACCCATCAAAGTACTCGCTGTTCATCTTCGCTGTGGTCACTGACGAGAAATGTGCCTGTTGTCTGCACTGAGATGACTCGTACAAACAACGCCGCCGGCCAAGGAACGGGAGAGTTGTTGAACCGTTCAGCCTCGATGTGGCAACTCCAAATCACAACCCCCCGGAACCGCCACAACTTCGCATCAGACGCCTCCCCAACCCTCTTCCCCCCATCACCAAGCAAACCTTCTGCCCAAACACAGTCCACAGACAGCGAGTTTCAGAAAGCAACCCACGCACGTGACCTCCCCGACACACGCTAAAGACGCCCGGCTCCGCCCCGCCTCAACGGCCCGAAAGATGGCGCTAAAGCACATCTGGTCTCAGCGGCCCGACGATCGACAGGGCCTCGTTCGTTGCCTGGGGCCTCGGAAGCTGGAACAAAGACTGGCTGGCTTGTGACAGCGCTGGGTTTGAGATGGGGGTACTTGTGGCATGCAGAGTCTGGTGACCTCACATTTCGTTGACCGTGCGGGGGCAGCATAAAAAGGGCTGTCTGCGAAGGGCAGGAGAAGTCATCATCACATTTGCTTACCTACAGGCTACCTACGAATACCGTCGATATAAACACCTACGAATACTCCCGACGTCTCTGTCTCCCGGTCTACAGCGAACCTACGACGATACAGCCATGGCAGCCCCGGCGAGCAAGACGCTGAAAGACCTCAGCGGTCAGTGGACAATGGTGATAGGCCCATCCAGCCCCCGATCTCAGCGCACACAACCCCCAGCGGCTAACCAAGCGAGCAGAACAAGGAGCTCTCCGACTCTGCCGAACCCGGCCTCATGCTACAGGGAATCGGCCTCCTGATACGCAAGGGCATCGGCCTGACGACCATCAGCCTCAGCATCGAACAGTACGAGGGGCCACCCCGACCTCCATCGACAGCCGAGGGCCCCGTCACGCGCATCGACACCACCTCTTCCGCCTCGGGCTTTACATCGACGAGCGAGCGTCGCTGCGTCGATGACGTGAGGCGTGAGCACAGCGACTGGCTCTTCGGCACAGTCGAGGGCCGCTCCCATTGGGTTCAGCTTGATGATGTCGACGACGACTTTCTAAAGGATGGCTGGGTCTTTGACGATGGCGAGGATAAGACGCTTCTTCGCGCCATCGGCATCAACAAGACTGCTGGCTGGACTGCGACTCAGACCTGGGGTTTCCAGATGATCAACGGTGAGCGAAGGTACTGCCGCAACGTCGTTATCGAAAAGGGCGAGGAGCGCGTCAACTTGCGTGTCGTATACGATTACGTCGGTTAGAAAGCACACGGGTTATTTGTTGAGGAGTCAGGGCATATATATGTAGTCTCGTTACACACCATGCACAGGGAGCGGAGCAACTGCGGGCAGGGCGCGGCACCCTGAGTGAGAACCGTCATGAGGATTAGGACAGCTCTTCCGGCCCTTTTATCAAATCATCGGCTACTTGCCGCTGCTCGACAGGGTCTCTGTACGGGTATCTCGGATCGCAACAGGCGACCGTGCCTGAAGCTGAAGCAGAAGCACAGCCGGCGAAACACGGATGGATTCATAGAGGCATCATGTTACACCAAAGCGACTCACGCAGGCCTCCTCTTCACAAACTCTTCCAAGTCCTGAACGGTAGCAACGCCGAGGACAAAGCGCCGCTTGTCATCCGTAATGACGGCAAAGTCCTGACGCCAGGCCCCGCCCGAGACGCCCTGACGAAAGAAGCCCTCTAGATCCTCGAGCGTCGTGTCCATGGTGATGACGCGGTAGGCCTTTCCCCTGCGCTGGAAGCGCGTCATGGCGGCGCTGAGGGGATCCTCTGGCCGGACGCGGCCGGCTTCGAGGAGGGATTGTAGATGGGGGATGGAGATGTAGCCGAGGAGGGAGCGCCTCTTGGAGTCGACGATGGTGAGATGGGTGTAGTCGCGCTCAAAAGCGGAGATGAGCGCTACGGAGATGGCATCGGAGGGATTCAGGGACAGGGCTGCAGGCGGCTCGAGGTCTTGCACGGTGGCCTGGATGGAAGTCTGGTCAGTCGAGGCCCCGATGGCGAGGGAAGAAATGCCACGATACCCCGCGATAGCGCGATGACCAAGCCGAGACAAACGCCTGTTCGGGCGAGGCTGAGGCCATGGAGCGCTTCTGCTGGTGCGTGGGCTGGGGAGGCGAACGCGGTTGATGCGAGGGAGCTGCTCCCAAGGCTGCAGCAAGCTTTGTCGAGGCTTGCTTTGACTTCAGTGGGTGGTGTTGATGGCTGTTAGGTGGATACCTTGGCGGACTGGCTTGACATCCATCTCTACCCTGTACCCAGCTATCTGGTAGATGCCTGCCGTCGCCGAGATGCGGGTGATGTCATTGATCAACATTGGAAGGGAGCCGTCTGACCTCAGACTGTCTGTTCACTTCTCAGACCATCTCTTCGGGGACTGTTGCTTGTTTCACGACTCTCTATTCGTACCTCCTCCAGCTGCAACGCCAGCCGGCAATGTCTCCGCTGCCCCGTCCCCACTCCGAGCCGCCGCACGGCCGGCCGACGCCGTATCAGGCCCGGCCGGAGCTGTACGGCGCCGCCTCCATGGCCGAAGGTCGGACCATCCAGCTCTATTCGGGCCAATACTACGCCGCCTGCACCTTTGGCGGCATGCTGGCCTGCGTGCGTCTCCGGCCGCATCCCCTTTCGTTAATGACCGGTCCGCTCACACGGGACAAAAGGGCCTCACGCACACGGCGGTGACGCCGCTCGACCTGGTCAAGACGAGACGCCAGGTCGACGCGAAGCTGTACAGCGGCAACCTGCAGGCGTGGCGCAGCATCTTCCGCGCAGAGGGCTTCCGGGGCATCATGACGGGCTGGAGCCCGACCTTTGTGGGCTACAGCGCGCAGGGCGCCTTCAAGTACGGCTGGTACGAGTACTTCAAGAAGACCTACTCCGACATGGCCGGCCCGGACGCGGCAGCCCGCTACAAGACGGGCCTGTATCTGGCGGCGTCGGCATCGGCCGAGTTCCTGGCCGACGTGGCGCTGTGCCCGTTCGAGGCCGTCAAAGTGCGGATGCAAGGCACCATACCCAATCCCTACAACGGCACCTGGGCCGGCATCAGTGCCGTCACGGGCAAGGAGGGTTGGGCCGGCCTGTACAAGGGCCTCTATCCGCTCTGGGGCCGACAGATTCCCTACACCATGATGAAGTTTGCCTCGTTCGAGACCATTGTCGAGATGATGTATCATCGTCTGCCCGGCGACAAGAGCGATTACAGCAAGGGGGCTCAGACGGCCGTCTCCTTTGCCGGCGGTTACCTGGCCGGTATCCTGTGTGCCGTCGTCTCGCATCCGGCCGACGTCATGGTCAGCAAGCTCAACGCCAGCCGCGAGCCCGGCGAGGCGTTTGGCCGAGCCATGAGCCGGATATACGGCGACGTGGGCTTTGCCGGCCTCTGGAACGGGCTGCCCGTGCGCATCGTCATGATCGGGACGCTGACGGGTCTGCAGTGGATGATTTATGTGAGACGGACTACCCTGCGGGAATGGCCGTCGCCGTGACTGACTGCTGGCCTTGCAGGACTATTTCAAGATCTTCATGGGCTTCCCCACCACCGGCGGCCCTCCGGCACCGACGGAGAAGAAGTAGGTGAGTAGGAGATGATGAGTGGTTGCCAAGGCGAACTGGTCGAGCTTCCTTTCTCTCGGCAGCTCCTCCTCTTTGATGCCCCTGAACTCTGTGTTTATTTAGGACGCCATCCATGGATTCTGGTGTTGGTGCCGGAGGGCGAAGTCGAGTCGTCCGAATAGGCGGCCGGGGATTACATGGGTAGGTTTGAGTTGTCAATAGGCTGCTTTCTTTTGCCACGCCCTACCTAGACCATGTCGCTTTTGGTCGAGCGTTTGCTGCTCCCTGTATCTATCTGTAACCCGAATGACGGTAGAGATTGAGAAATGACAGGCCAGAAACGCCACTCCGAAGGCCATGCGGTGGCGTTGCATCGACACAATGCCTACCTACCTCTTACCTACCTCCCTAATGCTGACTAGCCGGCCAGCAGCAGCGCGGAACAGAGTTTCGGCTGAGTTGGCGACGCCCATGGCCCGTAAAATCCAGTTCTCGTCTGCTGGTGGTGGGTGGGTGCCGAGATCAAAGGCCTGCAGGAAAGTCTATTTGGCCGTTTGCTTCTTCCGGGGTGGGATCGTGGGCGGGACAGTGGCGGATGTATGTGTGTGTAGTCGGGCGCACGGTATTGTTTCGAGTATTCGTATAGGTATGAGAGACAGCGGTAGAGTCGAGAGAGAGGCACAGAGAGGCAGAGAGAGAGCCGAGAGAATCGAGGACGGAGAGGCCGAGACGCCGCATTGGGGGCTTGAGTTAGTTAGTATTCGACATATGACGAATAGGCAGAGCCACGGATGTCATATAAACAGATGGTCCAGGAAGCAGTGCAACCCGCTGATGCGCCCCCTGCATCACGCCAACCAACTGCAAGTTGAAGACGCCATGTCATGATAGATGGAAGGTCGACGATACGCGAGCCGACTTGGAGCTCGGTGCACGTCGGCCGGTGCGACCGAGCTGAGTCAGCGGCGGGCGAGGTAGAAGCCAAGTAGGCGGTACCCGATGGCAGCCAGCGGCCGACAGCAGAGCGACAGCAGAGCGACATTGCGCACAGGGATGGGCAAAGGATGGATTGTCGAAATCTTGCATCTCTGTCCACCTAGTACTCATCCTCGTACCCATCTCGTACATACCATGTTGTACCTGGAGATAGCAGGAAGCCTACATACCTAAAAAGGCTTCTTCTCCGGCACCCATGTTTAACCCCAGCTTTGGCACGGGACGAGACAACCAGTCCATGGCTTCCATGTACCCCACAGCCCTCGCACGCGGCAAAAGGTACTTACCCACCTGCTGAGTCCGTCATCCTCTCTCTCGCGCCTCTTCTGCCCGCGGATCCGCTCCAGCCAACGTTGGCGGAAAAAGGGCCTGAGTTATTTCTGTCATCATCGCCAGCCTCGTTTCCGCTCTTCCTCCATCGTCTTCCGCTTCCTTCTCGCATCCTACCTATTCAGCTTTATCCATCCATCTCTCTCTCTCTCTACCTTGCTGCCCTCCCTACCTCTCCGCTGCCTGTCGACGTCTGCTCTCCCGTCTCGTCTGACGCTCTCCGTCTCTCCGTCTCTCTCCCTCTCCAGACCTCGCCAGCCAGCCAATCCGCCGCGCCATCAAACGCCTGCGCTAGATCATCCTCCCCCCCCCCCCCGATCGATACCGCGAATGAGTCCACACGTCCTCGACGAGCCGATTTGCTGAGCGGGCGCTGCGCAGCCGCGGCGCCTCTCTCGCTCCGCTCCGCTCCCTCTCCTCCCCCCCCCCCCTGCCTGCGGCCGACGTCCGCCGCCGACAGCCGCCGTCATGGCAGGCTTCCTCAACAAGATCAAGAGCGCCAGCTCGGTACGTTCAGACGACGCCTCACGACGCCTCTATGCCGCCCGAAGCCTGCGCGCCTCTTCCGTGCCTCGACAACTGACGATATGCGCAGGCCTCTTCCAGCCAATCGCCTCGAGATGCTCAGCCCAACAAGAAGAAGGAAGATTCCGTCCCCGACGTCACCCCGCTGGAGCGCATGCTTCTCAACGCGGGTCCGCTGCGGGACGATGCCAGCGACCGCTTCTTCGGCTTCGAGAACGTACGTTTACTCGCTCTCCCCATCCATGCGCCCGGCTGACCTCGATCCACAGTTTGGCAATACTTGGTCCGGAACCCTGCCCCGGGCGGCTTGCGACGCGTCTACTGACGCATCCTCCCAGTTACTGCAATTCCATCGTACAGGCTCTCTTCTACACCGACCTCTTCCGCGATCACGTCCTCAAGTACCCTCCTCACTCGCCGTCCGAGTCCCCCAACGGCGTCCGGCCCCGAGTCAACGTCACCATCAGACCGCCCGTCGGCGCCACTAGGCCCAACTCGCAACCGAAGCAAAAAGGCCCCGTCACCTCGCAGGCCACCAGGCAGAGGCAGGCCCTTAACCCCGGCCAGCCGCCTTCGGGCTCGACGCCCGCCAAACCAGAGGACAAGCCCGATACTCCCGAATACAAGAAGAAGCAGGCCATGATCAAGGGGCCCATCCTCGAACTGGCGCGGGAAAACTCGGTTGCCTACGGCATGGACGAGTGCACCTTTACCGGGCTCAAGGACATCTTTCTCGCTCTCATGGACAGCAGATGTCGAACGGGCGTCCTCAGTCCTCAACGCTTCCTCGAGATATTCAAGCGCGACAACGAAATGTTTCGCAATTCGATGCATCAGGACGCCCACGAGTTCTACGGCCTCGTCCTCAACGACGTCATCGCAAATGTCGAGGCTAATGCCCGCAAGATGCGCGCCAAGACGCCCAACGGCCTCGACCACTCGGACGACAAGCCGACGGCTCCGGGCCTCGCCAACAACCCCGACGGCTACCGCTCTCCCGGCACCGGCTGGGTCCACGATATCTTCGAGGGCGTCCTGACTTCGGAAACGAAATGCCTTACGTGCGAGACGGCATCTCAACGAGACGAGACCTTTCTCGACCTGTCCATCGACCTCGAGGAGCACTCGTCCGTCACCTCTTGCCTGCGCAAGTTCTCGGCCGAAGAGATGCTCTGCGAGCGCAACAAGTTCCACTGCGACCACTGTGGCGGCCTGCAAGAGGCCGAGAAGCGGATGAAGGTCAAGCGTCTGCCCCGAGTACTGACGCTGCACCTGAAGCGGTTCAAGTACACCGAAGACTACAGCCGGCTGCAGAAGCTCTTCCACCGCGTCGTGTACCCCTACCACCTGCGCATGTTCAACACCACCGAGGACGCCGAGGACCCCGATAGGCTCTACGAGCTGTACGCCGTCGTGGTGCACATTGGTGGCAACGCCTACCACGGCCACTACGTATCCATCATCAAGATCAAAGATCGAGGCTGGGTCCTGTTCGACGACGAGATGGTAGAGCCCGTCGACAAGCACTTTGTGCGCAATTTCTTTGGCGACAAGCCCGGCATGGCCACGGCCTACGTGCTCTTCTACCAAGAGACGACGTTCGAAAAGGTCAGGGAAGAACAGGAGAGGGAGGGCATGGAGGAGGTCAAGCTGGCGAATCAGACAGCCGATGCGGCGGATGACGACGGCGACAAGGCGGACCTGTTGGCGCTGAAGCGGCAGACGACGCAGCCAATGCCGTCGTCGCCCGAGCCGGACTCGGCCACCATGGCCAAGCTGACGCATTCACGGACAGCGCCCGATGTGCCGAGCCCGATGACGACGGATGACGTGCCGCCGCTACCGCCGCTGCCCCTTAGCCACGGCCTGATGGCATCCTTCCCGACGGCCAAGCACAACGGCAAGGCCAGGGATCAAGGGGCAACGCTGCGCAAACACCATGCCGTGGCGGAGGAGAAGCCGGCTGGCAAAGAGGAAGAGCGGCGGTGGAGAGACGACTACCTGAGACTGTTCCAGGTTCGTCGGGACGATCGGGACGAGGTGCGAACGGCGTCGGACGAGAGCAAGACGTCGGCGACAAAAGACGGCGAGAACATGTGGAAGGAACTGACGGGCTCGACGTCAATGGGCGACTTCTTCGACTGGTCTAAACGAGGCAGCAAGTCCATGTCCAAGAGGAGCTTCAGCTTCTTTCACAGGGACAAGAGAGCCGGCTCTGGCGCGTCCCAAGGCAGCGAAAACGACGACGAGAACAAAAAGCAGGAGAAACCCAAGGGGCGGCTCAGCATCGGCCTGGGGAGGAAGAAGAGCACCAACATGCTCTCGTGAAAGCCTCCACGTCGGCAGCGCCCAGGGAAGGTGTGAGCTTTGCGTGGCGTTGGGGCGGGAATTTGCGGTTTACGACGAGCTCGAGGCTGGGCGGATAGACGAGGCACCCCGAAGCGAATAAGGGGGGGGGGGGCTAGGGCGTTTTTCGACTGCCACCCTTTTGGCTACATCAATACCCCGGAGCGTGGAGGGCTCCAATTGGGAGAACGAGGACTGTATGCTGGAGGGGGGGATGAATGAGAAGGGGATGAGAAGAATTGGGGAGTGGCATTGTGGGTGAAGCGGACGAGGCCATGACGGCATGTGCTTGTATATTAGGCGTCGACTATGGCGACGCGATGGGCACTGTCATGACTGTTGTACAGCTACCCTCGTGGCCGGAATGAGCAAATGCTTGGCTCAGAAGGGCCGGACAGGCAGAGAGCCGCATGCTCCGTGTCGTTGCTCACAGTAGATGAGCTGCGAGGCGACGAAGCGTCTGCGGGGGACGCCGCGCCGTGAAGCGATGGCGTCTTGACCGGTGTGGATGGTGGCTGTGGTGTCTGTATCTGACCGCTCAAAGGCTTTCGTCTGCGCTGTGCACGCAGCGTAGGGGGGAATCAGCCGAAGATGAGCTCGTAAAGAATGATGACGGTATTTATAACGATGAGCGGCACTGCAAGCACGAGACAACGTCAGCAACCCTCAGCCAACAACAAGAATCCCAGGGGGGGGGGGGTGGGGGGGAAACAAACTGCGCATCAGCGTGCGGATACTCTCAATGAGCTTCACCGTCTTGCCCCGTATACTCGCGTCGGCGCCGATGCCAAAGGCGGGATCATACGAGGTGCTCGAGAGGTTTACTACCCGCTCGTCAGGTTCCACGTTGGCGATTCACATTGGGGAGTGTAGGGGGGGGGGGGGGGGGGGGGGGGACGGGGGGGGGGGAGGGGGTTTTCGTTTGGGGGGGGGGGGGGGTGGGGGGGGGGGGGGGTTGGGTGGGGGAGGTTTCGAGGAAAGGGACTGGGGGGGGGGGGGTGGGAGGGGGGGTTTTTTGTGGGGGGAGGGGTGGGGGGTGTGTTTGATACATATGGAGCTGTGGTGGCAGG
>NJES01000029.1:0-61052 GCA_002591395.1 Ophiocordyceps camponoti-rufipedis | reverse complement strand
TAACTCGCTAACGAATCGTTAATAGGTCTAGTACCCGAAAGATAATATAAATACGAAGGGTATTTACCTTTATTATACGCGCGGGGTAGGTACGAGAGTACTAGCCCGCATTACGTAATGTAAGTACGAGGATACCCTACTACGTTATATAATACGGTTACGTTATTATAATAACGATAACTTTAATAGTAATAATAATACTACTCCTATAGCTACTATAGCTCTTATTTAATAAGAAGCTAACTAAGGTAGGCCTACTAATAACGATATAGATAATAGTCGTAATAGTATATTTATAGCGTAAAAGAAGGTAATATTTACGGATATAGAAGTCTACTTTAAAAGGGCGTATAAGTAGCTTAATACTAACTACGCCTACTAATGCGCTATTATAAAGTATATCTTAAAGAAATATATACCCTAGAGGGACTAGTAGGCTACTTACTTTATTACGAAATATTATAACTTTAGATAATAGGTTAATAGCCCTATAGAGATAGCTTATAAAGACGTTAAGTTATATTTACTAACTAGCGTTAGCGATTTTCTTTACCTTTATAAAGCGTTACTATAGATAGTTACTAATAAAGAGCGACGTTATCTTAAGTAAGCTATAGAGTAGTAGATAAAGTAATATTAGCTTTATCTAGGGTAGGCGTAGCTTAGTAAGTTACCTATTATAATTACTTATATAGCGATAGACCTTTTCGCTCGTCGCTACTATAAAGCTAAAGCTACGATACTCTTACCTATACGAGAAGCTATGCCTTTAGAGCCTTATATAGGCTACTTTATAGCGTAGTATAGCCTTCCTTATATATACTTTATCCTCCGTAAGCTTAAGGCTTATAAGCCTTAGTTACTTTATAAGCTTAAATACTACCCTTACTAGTAGCTCGAGAAGCTATTAGTTAGTTCCTTCCTTCCTTCCTACCTTTCGTACGCGCTTTACTAACTTTTATAATAATAATAATATAAGATAATAAAGACCTACTACTACGACTTCGCGATCCTAACTACGTATAGAGCTTACGTAGCTACCTAAAGTAAGCTACGAATAGGCCCTTACCTATACCTTCGAGCCTCTAGCTACCTCTAAGCGACGGTAAAGATAAGCCCTTATTATAACCCTAGCCGTAGTTATAGCATAGCCGTAGGCGCGGTCGCGCGCGTAAGCGCGTATAACTCCTACGATTAAGCTAAGCTAGCACTCGCCGCCTCGTTAGTAGCGTTAGGCGTACGTATACTCGCGATAAGATCGACGAAGTAGAGGCTATAGCTCTCGCTACCTTTCTAGCTACCTCGCGGGCGGTAGCTACCGCCTAAGTAGCGCGAGTATCGCGAGCTATAGCTATAATAAGGGGATGTAGGGGACGTAGCGCGAGGGCATCGCGGGCAGCCTTAATACTAGGGGCCGGGCCCTCGCGCTAGTAGGCCGGGGAGCTATCGTAGGTAGCTTTAACGCTATAGTAGTAAGAGCCGTAGATCGCGCCTACGTAAGAAGGGCTAGCATTAGCGTAGCCGCTAGTAACGCTACGGTAGGAGAAGTAGTAGCCTCCCTAGTAGCTACGCTAATAGTAATGCCTAAGCTATTAGGTAGAGAGATTAAATTTAACGAGATTACTTTTTTATCGTAGATTTAAACGAATTAGCCCTCGCCTAGGCTTACGAGCCTAGATCGTAAGCCTTATAGCTAGCTATGTATAGTGATTTTAATATACTAGGGTAGAATAAGTAACACTCGTATAGGTAAGAACTTTATACTATAGATTAGTAGGGGAGCCTAGCGTAGCGTAGTACCTCCGATTTAGGCCGAAGTGTAGTAAATAGATTAATAGGGGTGTAGTAAATAGTAATACTCTTAGATAATGCCTTACGGATAGATAGATGCCCGGACTTCAAGCAAAACAGTAGGTGTTTTTCTCCGTTTTACGAACTCGTTTTGTCATGAGGCTTACTGGATTTTTAGATGGCTTTTCGAAAGCGCAACCAAGTCGTGCTGTCATGCGACTCGTTAGAGGAAGATGTCAAGATAGCACATGACACCCCATCACTGTTTCCAGAACGCGGTTTGAGGACCTCTACAGGCACACCATCGTTGGACCAGATATTGTCAAGTCAGAGTGGTCTTCCACTAGGGTCCTCTTTACTCGTTGAAGAGACCGGTACAACCGACCATTCCGGCACGTTGTCACGATACTTCGCTGCCGAAGGCTTGGTGCAAGGCCATGAAATTCATTCACATGGACTCGGCGACTTCCTCAACCATCTGCCTGGGCTTGTTGACAAAGCAAAGTCCAAGAGACCTCCTCATGACACTGGCACACGCGAGAAGATGAAGATTGCATGGCGCTACGAAATACCGGGTCGAGCATCCTGCCTTGCGAGCGGTATATATGCCTCCATGCGGCAGTTTCACAACCCGCTAAGTGACTCAATGCAGATGTGAACGAGACCTCTAAACCCTTTTGCCACTCATTCGACTTGTCAAAGCGCCTAGACAAAAGTGCAATGCGAGGCCTAATACGCACCTCATGTCCCGGCGATCTCGCAGATAACGGAGCACAGTTCTCTTTGAAGGATTTCCTTATAACAGTAGAGTCGAGACTGAGCAGCTCACCAAAACAGTCAATCCATAGGATCTTGATCCCAAACTTTCTATCGCCGACAGTGTATGGCTCTGCATCCTTTGAACCATCGAAAGTCCTGAGCTTTTTACATGGTCTGCGAGGTCTATTGAGGAGATACTCCACTCGAGCTACAGCTCTAGTGAGCCTTCCAATCTCGATGTTCAGTGAAGTCTCAGGCGTCATTAAATGGATGGAGCTTCTCTTTGATGGAGTAATCAAGATCGATGCCCTTCCAGGTGACAGACAGTCACACCCATCAGGCGATAAAACTCAGGGTATTCTGCAAGTTCGGAAGCTGCCTGTATTTCACGAAACTGGTGGCGGTCATGAGAGCTCTTGCATGGAGCAGAGGCTTGTCATCAAAACAACTACTTGCGGATTAAATATCGAGGAATTTAGTTTGCCGCCAATCACGGCGGGCGAAGACTCTGAAGATGTTCCTAGGGCGAACAACGGATTAAGTTTTTAAATCCACAAGCTGTTTCCAGATAGAGTCCAGCGCTCAATGTCCACGCGACTGCAAGGTAACGACCATCGATCGGATCAACGGATCCGTGACAGACAACTTGCTGTTCTTTCTCATAACATATATGCTAGCTGAACAACAAGACCGCGTCGTGACCAGCGTTACCGCTTCGTCGAACCATTTATCGCGCTAGACGATGAATCTCTTCAAAAAAGTGCTTCAAGTTACCTGGATCAACACCCGGGGTAATTCCTACCAATTCACTCAGCTTTCCAGTAACGTGATACCAGATTCGGAGAAACTCACCGTGTCCCAGGTTAGCGATCCATCCCCGTTTCTCGACCCAAAAACCATCCATCATTGTTCGGACTGCTTCTGTTATAGCCGACTTGGAGCCGTACAAGATGCCGGGGTCGGCGTTGCCCTGTAGAACGACTTTGCGCGATCCTCGTATCTGCGCAGCCATGGCAGGATCGTGAAGCCAGTCGATGCCAACAACGTCGAACCCAAGATCACACGCGGAATCTAACGCGTACCAGGCTCCCTTGGGAAAGACAGTCATCGGAACGCTAACCAGACCCATGCTGCTGAGTTTCGCTGGAAGCTTTTGGGCGATGTGCTTGAGATACGGCTCTGAAAATTGACGGTAAGACGCGGGGCTCAACTCTCCCGCCCAAGAATCGAAGACCATGACCATCTATGAAAAGCCAATCAAGGGCTTCATCAGCAGCTAAGACCATGAACCTGATCAGATCCTGAGCATACCTGCGCGCCTGCCTTGACCTGGGAAGCCAAGTGACTGACACAGATGTCTGCAATCTTCTCAAGTAGCATCTTGGTCTCCTTCGGATGCTTGTAGATCCAGGTCTTGCTGCGGGCAAACAATTTGGTGCCTCCGCCCTCAACCATGTAGCAGAACAGAGTCCATGGTGCGCCACAGAAGCCAATCAGTGGCACCCTGCCAGCGAGCTTTCTCCTTGTAAGCGTTATAGCTTTATACACATAGTCCAGCTCCGTATCTACGTCGACGTCACGCTCCATAACTGCACGAAACTGGGCGTCATTCGGCGAAAGTAGAGGATGGGGAAAGTGAGGTCCTTTTTGATCAACCATGTGAACCTCCATGCCCATGGCTTGTGGGATTACGAGAATGTCGGAGAAAATTATAGCTGCGTCTAGTAGACCGGCATAGCGTTCGACGGGCTGCAGAGTCAGGGTTGATGCCACTTCAGGATCACGGCAGCATTCGAAGAAGTCTCGTGAGCCTTTTGCCTTGTGATACTCAGGCAAGTAACGACCGGCTAGCGTTTCTCGACATGTCAGCGAGTGCCAGGCTTTGATATCGACGCTCGTGCCGGCTCGGACGGAAAGGCTGCCATCAATTACCCTGTCGCATCACCCACACAGGCGGACGCTCGACGGTTTGGCCTAGTTGACAGCACGGATGGTTATTATTTATCATGAGGGACGTTGCTGATGGCGCTCTTGTAATAACTGACGTGCCTTTCGCTGCTCTAAGTAATAAGTCATTCTGTAAAGGTTCAAAAGAGTGATCCATGGTGCCAGAGTAGGGTGTCGCCAGTCACTTGGCAGGGAGATGACTGTTTGTAAGATCGTGAGGTTCGGATAGAATGCCTAGCCTGACCCGGAAAATAGGTCAAGTATTACCACCTATTCAAACTAACCTCTTCATAATAGTAGGACTTAGTATGTATTTAGAGTTTTTCTTTACGTAAATCTAATTAGATCCTATAAACTTCTACTTAATTGTAGTTTATTTACTTATATATATAAGCTAATATAATGGTTTGTTTTTTAAAACACTTTATTAATAGTATATTTATTTAAATAAGATTTATTTTTATATAAAAATAAGAATAAGAATAAGAATAGTATTAGTATATACTCTTAAATAGGTAAAGTTTAATTATAATACAAAATTATTTTAAACCTCACTAGCTATTATAGTTTTCTTTTAAATAGTAAAAGCTTATAACTATCTATTAAATATATAGTCATCATACATAAGAATGGTCTGCGGAGCCTACTACTATAGACCATTTGAGTGAATCATATTCGTACATCTGACTACCTACCGATAGTCGCACCCTGTCTTAGTAATCTAGCGTTCATCTCTACGTAGCTAGGTACCTACCTGCCTGTCCGTACCACGAGAGCTTCCGTTCTTGAAGCATCAAGCGACGTTCTCACGATCAACTCATATTCGAAGGGACGTTCAGGTGTCGATACCGGGCCTTGCCACTATGAACGTCGACCGCATTCCCGATTTCCTCGCGGAACAGCGAGACCAAGCACCCGAGGAACTCCAGGGACTCATTCTCGACTTCGAGAACCTTTGGGAGCGAAAGCTGTGGCATCAGCTTACAGAAGCTCTTGTGCAATTCTTCAACCATCCCAACAGTGCTCCTCAGCGACTGTCCTTCTACAAGAACTTCGTCCTCCATTTCGCCGACAAGATCAATCAACTGAAGCTGGTTGATTTGGCCTTGAAGGCTGGAACTCAGTGCAAGGGTATGTTTGTTCTGAAGGTCACTCGATCCACTGCTGCAGTGCCACTCACGCGCATATCTAGATGACCACGAACGCCTTGAATTCCTGCAGTCAGTGGCGAAAAGGGTCGACAAGGAGAACTCACAGGACTCACTCGTGTTTGCATCTGTGGCTGTGGCAAGAGTGAAGCTGAATCTGAACGAGCTCGACGAGGCGAGAGAGGACCTGGATGCTGCCGAGAGGATCCTAGACTCCTTTGACTCGGTTGAAGCCATTGTTCACGCGGCATTCTACGACGCCAATGCAAACTATTATCAGGTATCACCGCTCTCTCCGTTGCCCCGATAGGACATTACTCTTCAGACAACCCGAGCTAACCGATCACAACTAGCGCAAGATGGATTATGCCAATTACTACCGCACCGCACTCCTATACCTTGCCTGCATAGACTTGAGCTTGCTTTCTGCTGAGGAGCGCCACCGAAGAGCCTACTATCTCAGCGTCGCCGCCCTGGCGTCGAATAGCATCTACAACTTTGGCGAGCTACTTTTACACCCTATACTCGATGCTCTGGCTCAAAGTCAGGAGGATGCCTGGTTGCGAGATCTTCTCTTTGCCTATAACCGTGGTGATCTGGACAGCTATGACAGATTGTCCAATAACATAACCTCGAACAAGCTACTCAGCGAACATTCTACCCATCTGCAGCAAAAGATCTACCTTGCAGCTCTCACCGAAGCTGTTTTCCGTCGACCTCCACATGATCGAACTATGACGTTTGCGACGATTTCGCAAGAAACAAAGGTTCGCCCTGAGGAGATTGAGCATCTCATCATGAAAGCCTTGAGCTTGGGTCTCCTTCGTGGAACAATTGATGAGGTAGATAAGATTGCGCGGATATCCTGGGTGCAGCCAAAGGTGCTGGACATGAAACAAATCAGAAATATGAGAGAGCGATTACTTGACTGGGACTCCAACGTCAACCAACTCGGCAACTGGATTGAGACTGCCGGCAAGGATGTTTGGGCAGCTTGAGTCCTCTGGCAAGGCGGACAAGCAAGACTTATATACATGATATCCGTGCCTACTCGTAAGCGCACACAATCCTCGCTTCGTATCGGGTGAATGAATCGGAGGCGCAGCAAGTAAATTCCAACACAGGCACCAGAGGCAACCATTGACTGCTCAGCTGCCGCCAAGATACGATGCAAACTTGGTTCATTAATCAGCAACTTCATCAACTTCTATGGCGTCTGGGTTGAAGGCCGGATTGTCCTCGACCGTCGGCATGCCCGTGACACCAGCTTCACCACCAGGCACCACAAAGCCTTGAGGTGCAACCGCCTGGCGTTCCGCATGCCAACCTCTGTCGTTGGCAGAGTCATTGGTAGGTATGCCAACTTGTTGCTTGCTGCGGGCAAGGGCCTGAGACGCGATGAAATTCACATCAGTGTTATACTGTGCCTGGACACCTCGCTTGATCCGTAGCATCTCCTTGAATGTGTCCTCGTTTCCATGCTTCACTTCAAACTGCTCCCACTTTGTCCAGAAGTCCGCGTTGGTCCTTGGATCGCAGAATTGCGAGGCATGCCCGTAGATTGCTCGTGCGCGATCGATTTCGCCCAATCGTTTCTCCATATCTGCAAACTTGAGGCACATCTCTTTGGCTTCGGCATCGGGCAGTGCAGAGATGGCTCTCTCGTAGATGGGTCTCGTCGACGGTAGGCCAAAGTTTGACGCTGACTTGGTGATATAGAAGTTGAACATGTCCGCGCGGTCTTCGTCTGCAACTGCACGGGTTGCCCTTTCGTATATGCGCATCGCGTGCCTAGCGAGGCCGCGTTCTTCCTCGAGATTGCCGTACATTAGAAAAATAGTCTTGGCAAACTTTGGCGGACAATCCTCTGCAGCCTGCTCGAACAAATCGCGTAGCCTCTCGATGCCAATTTTTCTGTCGACTGCCTTGGTGAGATACAAGTTCCACAACTCGAATGCCACCGGATATGTAAAGAGGTCCAGGCCGCGCTCATAAACCTTGAAAGACTCTTCAAAGTATTGATGCTCTTCCAGGAGATTTGCGTAGTTCACGACTGTCTGAGGCGTGGCAATGCGGAGCTCAAAGACTCGTTCGTACACTTTCTTGACCTCTTCCAAGGATGACACGCTCTCCACGAGATCGATGTAGAAACTCCAGAGCTTCCAGCTTTTATGTAGTCTCTGTTGGGGAGATAGGCTCTCGTCGAAGTAATCAACTTTGGAGCGCTTGGGAGCTTGAACGGCTTTGGCCATGACGCGAACAGCGCCGTCGAAATTCTCGTTGCGAAGCTCCATTTGCGCCCATTCGATCCAAACCTCCGCAAGCTCCGTGACGGACTTGAACGGCACCTTGACCGCTTTCTCCATGATGACTCGAGCATTCTGAAAATCGCCCCCTCGCTCGTAGAAGCGCGCATAGTTGACCCAAATCTTGTGAAAAGACCCTGCTGCTCGCTTTGGATTGATGGCGGCGATTGCCTTGGTATAGGTCAGTACAATCTCTGTCTTGTTGTCTCCCCATAGGGCGACTCTCTTCTCCCACTCAGAAACGTTATTCGGGTTCTGCCGCAAGAGAACATCATTGATGAGGAAGGGCCGGCGGTCCATCAAATGCTCAAATCGCATCATCCTGATGTCCAAATCGAAATCAGCATCACTGTCGAAGGCTTTCCGCTCAGCTCGCTTCGAGGCAACATCGATTAGCGTAGCTATGACAGACTCCTCGAACTCGACGTAAGCATCAAAGATCAAGGAAAAGTCTCGAATGGTAAGGACGCTCGTAATTCCCTCTTCGAATACGTTGCGAGCCCGATCGAAGCAGCCTTTTCGGATCCAGTAGGTGGCCAGTCCCGACCAAAACTTGCCGCTCTGGTCGGTGAAGCGCCCCAATCCGCTCCTGATGATCTTTTCCACGTCTATCGGTGTCTCTTGTTGAGAACTGATGTCTGGCGCATGCTGAACAAGGACATCTATCATCTCGCTCCAGAGATCATAGTGACCCTTGCCTTGCTTGCTCGAGAAACGGACATTGTTCAACAGATCCATGTAGCGCTGGGCCGCCTCTGCATAGACACCGGCTTCGAGAAGAAGCTCGATGAAGTCCTCGGTATCTTCAGGGTGCAATTGCAAGTAACGTCTCCAGACTTTCAACAATGTTTCACCGGAAGCAGCGTTGGCGAACTTCAAGTAGATGATCCAGATGCGCTTGTGTTGTGTGATGGGAAGAGCTCTCAGAGCTCGATCAAAGGCTTGTCGAGCCAGGGTAATGACAGGTTGCCGCAGAAGAAACTGTAGATACATGCTCCAGATTTGGGGCATCTTATTTAGGAGAACCAAGGCCTTTTCAAAAAGCAGGTTGACCTTTCGATACTCGGCTGGGAAAGCAGCAGGGTTGATGCTGGCCAGATGTTTCGCTCTGAACGTGAGAAACTGAGAAGATTCAGTAGTGTTCTTGGCAAGCCTCATCATAGGATAAGTCGTCGTACCGTCTTCCACAGTTTGTAGGAACGGGGTAATTGGGCGCACGCGCGAGCCATGACGACGTTTAGCTGAGAAACGCTCCCATGACGGGACTTGAATTCGATGTAAGCCAGCCATGGCTTGACGCTTGCGGGGTCGCGTAGGATGTCCTGCTCATACGCGGCATCGTCGCTGGACTGCTCAGGAGGCAACGAAGGGTCAGCAGGCTCTCGACCAGGGAGTGGATTTGTTGCGACCCACGATAGCCTGCAGTTCTTGCGATTCCCAGGACCGGTCAGCCATCTCCATTCGACCCTGAGTCTCGCCGGGTCAAGCAGGAAGAGGCGTCAGGGCTGCGTCATGAAATCCGTTTTGATTTTCGTTGCCCTCCTCAGCCGCTTTGATCGACTTTGGACGAGATGGAAAGTCGGTAGGACCCGCTTGGGTCACATAAGCCGGCGCTGACAAAGATATTACCTAATGTCGTCATCGAGGCAGGATTCATACCTACGCCACAGTGGTGGATGTTGTCCTTCTCCCTACC
The DNA here is from genome assembly GCA_002591395.1 of Ophiocordyceps camponoti-rufipedis. Lineage (NCBI taxonomy): Eukaryota > Fungi > Ascomycota > Sordariomycetes > Hypocreales > Ophiocordycipitaceae > Ophiocordyceps > Ophiocordyceps camponoti-rufipedis. Next base: position 51,405 of record NJES01000029.1, on the reverse strand, counting down.
GACTCCAAGCACCGCCGAAGCGCTCTTTTTTCCAAAAAAGAGATCTAGCTCTCGCCACGCTTTTCAGCCACACTTGGGATACCGATCTGCTTCGACATCCTTTAAGAAACTCAAGCGGCATTGAATGAAATCACTTGCCGTCGAACGGAACGCGATTCTTTTGATCCCACACGTACTCGGTCTCTGTACCTTCTATGGCAGGCGTTGGCGCTCAGGTTGCTGCTACCGAAGTGCCGACGTTGGGCTGCTTGAGCCCCAACATCTCGGCCGGGTCTGTCATTCCGGACGGCATCGCGAGACCGCCTAAGCGACAGCGCGAGCCGGACTCTACTTCGCCGCGGGATCGCGCTGCCAACAATCAGCCCAACAGTCTCGCCTCGCCTAGCAAGTCTGCGCGATTAGCCCTTGCGACAAACAGCAAGTCCCCTACCCCCTTAACAGGCGCCGCGGCCCTCGAAGACGATCATCAACGCAGAAAAGAAGAAGCAACTGTCGCTTCTCCCGGCCCTACCAGTCCAAACCCCGGTTACGGCATCCTCAAATCCCTCATGTCGGCGGCTACCCAGGCTATGAGCCATCACACGGATGCGCCTCAGGTCGCGCCCACAGCCAATATGGATCCAACTGTCAAGGCCATCTCCGCCTTATCGACACCATTGACCAGCGCCCCTCGCACTGACAATCATGGCGAGGCGAGTCCGCAAAGCACGTCGAGTTTGGCCGGTCCGCCTGTAACAGACAGCCCAACCGCCATGGACGTCGATGGAGACAGGGATGAACCACTCCCCTCTCAAGTGAACAGAGAGGATCACCGATCTCAGCCCGGCTCGCTTTCTTATCCTGGGTCTCTTCACACCCCTGGAACACTGCTGGAACCGGCTGCCCGTGGTATGAGTTTTCCAGGTTCCAACCAAGTGCACGCTTCACCCCCGTCGTCGGGCGGTAAGAAACATAAGTGTCCGTATTGCAACACCGAATTCACGCGGCATCACAATCTCAAGAGCCATCTCTTGACTCACAGCCAAGAAAAACCCTATGTATGCACCGAGTGTCAGATGCGCTTTCGCCGGCTTCACGATTTAAAGAGGCACGGCAAACTTCACACTGGTGAGAAACCTCATGTGTGTCCCAAATGCGATCGTAAATTCGCCCGGGGAGACGCTCTCGCAAGACACGGCAAAGGCGCTGGAGCGTGTGCCGGGCGGAGAGCGAGCATGGGAAGTTTCGCAGATGTGGAAACGCTGGACAGCGCCATGGGAGAAGGTGACGAATCGGCAATGCCGGACGTCAACTACGAAAATGTCGACGATGAGGAAATGAGACGGCAGAGCCTGCCTAGCATGGGCTCGCAGCAGGCTCCAGGCGGGCAGGTCGAATCCTACAGTGCCCATTCACGCACATATCCTCCGGCAGGGCCCAGGCCTGCGGCGAGCGGTCTCTATCCCCCAAACGTCAATCAGGGCCAGGCGAGCACCAGCAATACAGCTTCCTCGAGTCTACCAGGTAGCATGGGAAGCAGTCACACCGCCAACGCAAGCAATTCCTCAGCAGGGCCACTCAATGATAACCCAGGCATGTACTCTCAATCCGGTATGACGGAGAGTCCAAAGCCACTGAGTCCTGGCCTCCAAGTTCACGACTCACCGGGGCTGGCGAGGCAGCGGTCCCCCACCCCTCAGCGGCAACTCCCGCAGTCTCAGGCGGCGAGAAGACAACCCGAGCTGCTATCGCCGCAAAGCGTTCAATCTCGTCCGAAGTTGCCGGGCCTTTCGCATCCAGGATTTGTGCCGCCTGGGTCGGCTGGTTATACTCATGGTCGTGCCCCCAGCGGGGCGCAGCCTGTCGGCGATAGCGGGAACATGTTTGCACAGAGTGATCCGAGCGTGTGGGCGTACATCCAGACGCTTGAGGACAAGGTCAAGGACTTGACTGATAAAGTCGCGTCACTGGATTATGAGGTTAAGATACTAAGCAAGCAGATCGAAATCCGCAAAAACGGGTTAGGTTTAAATGGATAAACAGAGAGCTTCAACACCAGCGTCGAACTCGTTTCTCACAATTTACTTGCATAGTAAATGAGCCATGTAAATATTTTTATACTAGCTGCAAGAGCTGAGGATTGTCTACGAAGTCGAGTGAGTGAATGTGAGCGTGATCTGTGGGATCTTCTGAATTGGTCTGCGTTGTATGTTTGTAGTAGTGCTTGTCTTGGGCTCGGTCTGTATAAACGTTGGAAATAAGAGAGGCACATTCGCATACTTCTTGTTCTCCGAGTTAGAAAAGAAAAGGTTGCCTCATTTCGTAGTTAGGCAAGGCATAAGGCTCTTTCTCTCTCTTTATAGAACAAAACTAAAGAAAACAAACTACGAAGGTTAGCCTGTAAAGTAATTAAACTCCCCTAAGTTACTAGGTACCCTTTATATAGTATATCGTGAAATTACTATAGTACTAGGTATGTCTATCTTAATTTTCTACGACGAGGGAGAGAAAAGGAAAAGAAAGGTAAACTAGATTAAAAGTACGTAATAAGGAGAGAAATAGAACTAATAGCAGCTATAATAGATAGTAGAAGATAGTAGTAGTAGTATAGTAGTAGCCTAAGCTTTTACTATAAATAAGTACTAGGGTTATAGTATAAGGAGTGCTAGGGTTATAATTAACATTTTACCTATACGGTAGAGGTATACTTTTATTATCTAGAAAGGTTTAATTACTATCTAAATTAACCTTTATAGATTATCTATAGTAGTATATATATATATTATAATATAATGTTTTAAAAATAAAGCTTGTAAAGTATAGTAGTTAAATAGTATAAGCTTATTAAACTATAAATATAAAGATATCTTAGAGAACATGTAAGAAAATAACATTTTACATAAATATTCTAATGCTTATTAGGTAATGCTAGAGGGTAAAGATGTGGCTAGCCTATGTATATTGTATACTTTCCTTTTTTTCTTCGCAACTTCGAATGAAGGTGAGAAATTCGTGACAGTAGAAATGTCTATACCGAATACTACACTGCAAAAGGTTTTGTTGCATCGCATCCTCGTCGCTTGCAGTCTCGTGAGTCCTAATCTCCCGCCGATGACATAGTTAGCACTCGAGATCGAGTCCCAGGCCTTGGGAGCGCAGCAGCAACTTGGCACCATCCGGGCACAGATTGCGTCAAAGAATCGCGAGCAGCGACTTCTTCGACTCACCATCAGCGAATTGGATTCTCTGCCTCCAGACGCCGTTCTCTACAGAGGGTTGGGAAAGATGCGCGTTTTCCCGGTGTCCCTTTGTCGTCTTCAAGGTCTTGGAATATCAACTTTGTCGAAACTAACATTCTCTAGGTTTACGCTCACAACCTGCCCCAAATTGAAAGAGCAGCTGCAAAGCCAGAACCAGGCATTAGAATCCGATGTAAACGGTCTCAACAAACGGTTGCAATACTTTGAGAAGACGTACCAAAACTGTCAGGAACATATAAAGCGAATGCTTAATTAAATCTTGGTACGAAATGAGGAAGACTAGTACTGGCCCTTCTATCCGTACTCCAAACGAACTTAGGATGGGCTTCCCCCAATGAGTTCTGTCACTGTACTACCTACCACACGATTGCTTGACGGCAAGACACCAAATCGGCCATAAGTCTTCTGGTCGACACTGACGTAATGAGGTAAAATCGCCAGAAGATTGAGACGAGCCTCCGCCCAGCGCAAGGCTCTTTCCGGCGGCGCCAAGAATTTCAAGTAGCCTAAACCAACTTCAATTGAAGAACGAGTCAGCTTCCACTCCGCAACGTTGAAGAACAGCATCGTACATATGTATCCAATAACCGCGCCACAAAGATGTCCTAGTAGACTCGTGCTCGGCATTAGAACGGCGACGACAAATATCATTAGCAGCGGCGTAGTCCAGGTTGGCACGTGGTACACGCCGATGACTAAATGAGGGTCAGATCTATACGTTCGTATCGCTTCGACGCCTAGAAGTAGAAAAACCCATATGCTTCAGGGTCGAGAGTAAGCTTGTGACACGATGCGGTTGTTGCACTGTTATTACCTTGATCCCATCACGATGTTATTACTTCGTAGAACACCTCGCTCTATAAGGAGATATAGCAAAGCCGGAAGAGTTGTTAAAGCTAGCAAGAAGTCAGTCGGTAGCTTCGTCAAAGGGGGAATCGTGCGCTGACGTCCGAAGAAGAGAGAAGTCGTGGTTAATGTCCCGTGCTCGTTCTCGAATCTCTCCATCAGTGGAGTTAGTGCGACCAAGTTTATGGCAGCATGGATGATGTTCAAATGCACCAACGGAAAGGTGGAAAGCCGATACGCTGCAAAGATAATTGTCAGTATATAAGTAGTAAGGGCAGAGATTCCTATCAAGGGATTGGATGCATACCCGTTTTAAAGGAAATCTTGTCGGGAACCAACGCGGCCCAAGCCCTAACACCCCATGTTGGCGGAAGTCCGGCCACCCAGAAGATGGCTATCGCGACGGCTAAGGATCGAGTGAAGAGCGGTAGAGACCGGAGCCGACCGACGCCGAACGCTCGAGCTGCGGGCATCGCCGCCTCTGGCACCCACCAGAAAAGAAGAAGATTCGAATGGCTTTTCAGAAAAAGAGTCCGTCTCCGCGACAGCCTTGCTTCGTTGCTGTTATTCCGGCCCCAAGACTGGACATTTTGTTAGCCGACGTTTTCACATGACGGATTTGCGGACAGACAACAACTTGGCCCTCATTGCGCTGGGAGTGTAGTCTACGTAAGCAAGTTCACTGCGCCCTCTTACATAGTCAGACTATGCAAGTAGTTGCTGTTAACCGAGACTTCATAATTAACCTAGCAAGCCCTATTAGCTTACTACTAGTAATAACACTTAATTATATTGGTTTTAGGAATGTAAGCATTTCTACGTTACTAGTATTTAACTCTATTTATAATAAAAAAAAATATTAAATAATTAAAACAAAAGGCTTTCTTTAAAACTATATTGTTATTAGTAGCTACTATATCTTTTCCTAAATATTTACTTATTTGTAGTTTTATCTCTATCTGTAAATTTGATTTTAGGCAGGTTAAGCTTTAAATTCTTTAATAGTCTATTCTATCATGTATGAATTCCGGTATTCGCACACTGACCCTAGTTTACTTTCTTGCTAATCGAGGCCATCTTTTGACTTCCGTTTTGCTTTTCTTCTTTTCTAGCCATGCCGCCTGAGTGTTTGTCTTTGGATGTTTTGGGTGCACGGCCCATTGAGTACAGCGCTCCGGAGCTGAAGACGATAATAGCGCCGATCAAGGTACCCTTAGGTAACGAGTTGCCAAAGAGCCAAATGCTCACAATCAAGCTGACGAGCTTACGGACACTTAAGACGATTGTGACTGTGAGCGCTGAGGAGTTGGCAGCGAGAAGATTGACGCCACGGATACAGGCGTATTGGGTTATCACGTTTGTGGCCAGGTATGCTAGCTGAACAGGCACTCCCGCAGCAAGAAATGGCGTGGAGACTTCGATCCTTTCACTTGCAGCCATTTGACCCAAGACCCGAGCCATGGAAGGCATGAAAGGGAGAAAAAGTGGCAGTGACAGAAGATGACAGTAGAACAGATTCTCTCGCCATTGCGGGCCGAATTGCTGATAGAGGCTCTCTGTATGGAGACCTAAGGCGGCCGAGAACAGCTGAGCCACAAATAGTACGAGAAAGCCGATAGCGGACTCCGGTCGGTCGGGTTTTCTCTCATCAACCTGTACAAGATGCACCAGTGAGTATGAGCTTTCGCAATGTATTCGGAAACGTTGACTTTGCTATGAAGCTCGAAACCAAACTAGGGCTAACCTTTGCCTCATCGTTGGACCAAGCGGCCAACGCGATTCCAAAACTCAAGAGAATTACGGCCAAAGCCTGAAGGCGAGAGTATCGCTTTCCAAATAGGTAGCCTGCAAGCATCGTAGTAATGCTGCCACCGGACCGTAGGATGATATGTAGCGGGATGGATATGCTGTAACTGAAGGCGTGGTTGTTCAACACATTGATGCCGAAGAAGAGCAAAATGTTGACGAGCCAACGACGCAGAGGCACTTTTGTTGGGGCGAGATAAAAGGGCGGCCTGGTCCTGTCAAACTGGGAAATGTAACTCGTCACAGCCACGAAGAGGAACTGCGTGAACGTCAGGAGCGTTCCTATTCGCGAGTTAGCCGGCTGGCGATCAGATCCGGAAGATAGAGGATTTTACCGCTCGACGACTCGAAGCTATAGTTTCAGAGGAGTCAGACACGTCAGGAACCATTCACGACTGCAATCGAACGAAGCAACGGCATCTCTACTAACTTGATGATTGCTTCCAGCGCGTAGACCTAAGATGCAGCGTTAGCGGTACCCCAGTTGTGATTTCAAGGCCATATGGCCCATTTTGGGTTCTTACATTTGAACAGCAACCCCCAAAAATTAGGCCGAAGGTAGCTGCTTCAAGCAGCAAAGATTGAACGAGGGGAGTGCCGAGCCACTCCATAGAACTCGTGCTCAGTCGGTAGGCAGAGCTTGTTGCGGTTCGTACGACGTTTTGGCCGTGAGGGTCGAGGATAGTCTCTCTCTGTTGCCGATACCTGGTGGTCGTTGACTACCCTAGGTCGCCTGGGAGCATTCGATGGGCACCAATAGCCCGTCTAGGTTTCTAGACGAATTGCACATGTGCTAACAAGTTATCTAACAGCCCGAGCTAAAATAGACCGGACTGGAGTTAGAGAAATTCTCAGACGAAATCCGCTAACCGTATTAAAGCTACATAAAGCTAGTCTACTATAGCTAGCTACCCCTAAATGATTTTAGTATGTATAAGAATATAGATTTTATTTAAGGTATAATAAAAGTAGAATAAAAACAGTTATATAAGTAATATAATGGAAGTATAACTAAATATAAAGCTTAAAATCTATAATACTATATATATATAAAAGTAAATACGTATAACATCTACTTTATATTTTAAGTATATATATAGAAGTTTTAACATTAATTATCCTATTAAGTCTTTATAATACTTTAATAATAAAAACTATATAAGTAACTATACTAGCTCTAGATAAGATAGTAGCTATAAGATAGTATTTAGATAAATAGCGGGCTATAATAATAAAACAGACTAATTGTAAATATAGGTATAAACATAGAAGAACGTAGATTATAAAAGTTGTAATACTTACTAGCATCCGGTAACGGTAGGTCTAGCGCAGTAACTAGACGTGTTGGCTAGCAGATAAACACTTTTTAACTGTCTTACCTAAATACCTTGGTAGTTTTCTAGCTGTATTAAGAATAGTCGTATCCCACCATCTGTTGAGGACTTGAGGTATGACATTCGAAATAGGATCCTCCCCAAGTATTCACCATGATGTCCTGTTCAAGCGCCATTGATGCTGCTGATAAGTCCGTCGATCACCAATATTCGATTATAGCTCACGTGACGCTTTTGCTGATGTCGCCAACAGATTCCCCTATGGGATAGGCAAGGCGAGCACGAATACAGCGGCAGAGCTCTCCCAGCTCAACCTTTACGCTCTTCAATGGGAAGATGGAGAGGGGCGATACTCGATCGGGTACATGCTTGACCGTGTTGTGGAAGAGCTTCTGCGTGTCCCAGTTGCTATCCGCGGCCCTGTAGACTTGGATCGGGACAGTCGTTCCCTCATACTATTTCAACTTCCTACGGAAGGGGAGAGGAGCCGGCTTGTCGCGGGTCTGGCCAGTTACTGGCGCGAAAACGACACCTTCAAGCTCCTCCGTCGCTGGCGAGATGAAAACTATCCAGTGTACGGGCGCAGGAGCGAGCTTTTGTTTAGCATCGAGCGGTCGGCAATGGGACTGTTCGGTACAGTACAGTATGGCGCGCATCTCACTGCATACGTTGACGATAGTTCCGCTCCTCATGGCATCAAGATGTGGGTTGCCAAGCGCTCCGCAAACAAACAAACGTTTCCCAGCATGCTGGACAACACCGTCGCCGGAGGTCTTGTCACCGGTGAAGAACCATTCGATTGCATCACCCGCGAAGCAGACGAAGAGGCGAGCCTGCCTGTCAACTTGGTTCAGCGCTCTGTCAGCTGCGCGGGTACAGTGACATATATATACATAAGCGAGGACGCTCATGTTGGATATGAAGGCCTGATTTACCCGGAATGTCAATGGGTGTATGATCTTCCCTTACCCGCCAGCGTGATTCCTCGGCCCAAGGACGGCGAGGCGGAGCAATTCTTTCTATGCGATGTGGATCAGATAAAAACCGACATTGCTGAAGGGAAGTATAAGCCCAATTGCGCCCTTGTTGTTCTTGACTTCTTTATTCGCCATGGCATTTTGACCGAGGCCGACGAACCTGACTTCAACAACCTCAAACGCAGACTGCACCGCGAGCTGCCGTTCCCAGGCCCCCATAGCACAGACTGTCTTCTGACGGGGACATCATCGGCCCGTCGTTGATGCAATCTGGGGCCCGAGCTGAAGCATGGTAAAAGAAGGATGATGATGGGTGTACAACGAGAACTTGTCACTGGCTAAATGGCCCATCGAATGCGACGTGGCTACTCCACGCAAGATTATTTCTTGATTAAAAGGTAGACGTAGTCGACACGTAGCGGTGTTAACTTCTTGACGGGTCCTTGTAGTGACATCAAGAGGCCGCCAAACGATATGTATGCGTTGCTGCAGATAATTGATCGTCAGTATGCCTATTCAACAAACAAATCTGGTGAGGTAAACGCACATCGTATTTCCGTCGTACGTCTCCTCGAACTTGTAGATCTTTCCGTAACACACATAGTCGAATAAATCGGCTATAGTCGCCACCGCGTCGCCTCCTTTGCCCGTATCTCGCCAGCCTTTTTCGTCCTCTTTGGCGCCATCGGGGGAGAGCGTGGTGGTAAGGACAACGTGCAGTGAGTCAGAAACGGCACAGGGAAACAGCTCAATATTGATATCGAGAGTCATGACTGTCTGCGTATCACTCGACGTGCAAGAGATTCGGGCGACGCGATCATATTTCGACTGGTTGTAGTCTGTTATGGTGAAGCTTTCCTCGCAAAGAGTCGCATCGCCACCGGTGGCATTTGACATGGCGATATTTGCCTCGTCCGGGAAATATGGTCACAGCACGAGCACGTAGGATCTTTGAAAGCTTTCCGCGATGGGGCCACCGGGCGAGAGAATCAATAAAAGGTAGGCAGTTGATGAGTTTACTCGAGGAAGACCTTCAACAATCTTATCATGCAGACGCCCGCTTACCTACAATTACAAACAAGGTGGATGCGGTTTGCGGAAAGTCACGTGCTCTCGCGTTTTCTCAATCCCCCACTGGCTTCTGCCTACATATAAGTACGCGTCACCCGCCTCTGGATCTGCGTTTCTCTTTTACTCAAGGTTTTTTTGTTGGCTGCCATTATCTCTGACCTGAACTTGGTCGCAGCTGTCGACCATACACGTCTTTCAATGAATCGTCTGTCGAAACCCTTCAAATGTCCATCGTCGGCCGCCCAGACTCGTCCTACTTCGGATCGACGACCTGCCCGAAAACGGAGAAAAGTCGATTACAAGGGCACGGACATCGATTCGACCGCGGATAAGGCGTACGAAAACGATGAAACCTCGGCACTGGCAATCCGTGATGCCAACAAGTTCCCGGTCTTCAAGGCGAAGAGCAAAGATGTGGTTTTCCGACAAGCCTTTTCTGTCCCCTTCCAAGACAAGACCTTGACCGCCTGCAATTCAAGTCGCCCGCCCCCGACCCTCGGCCTCAGAAGAGGGGCAGTCCTCTCGCCTAGACCGTTACACGATCCCAGCGGCGAGTTCGCCATCGTCTTATACGACCCGACCATCGACGACAAACCCAAAGAGCCGCTGCCGGTTCAAACGGAACCAGCCGCAGAGCCTGATCCGCCGCCGTCCAAATCGAAGAAGTCGCAGATGCACAAGAGCTTGGCTGAGATATTCGGTATTGGGAACAAGGGGACCGAGGTTAAAACCAAAGTTCCGGTGGTTCTCGACCCCAAGCTAGCGAAGATCCTTCGTCCACATCAAGTTGCCGGCGTCAAATTCATGTACCGTTGCGTGACAGGATTGGTCGAAGATGAGGCAAACGGATGCATCATGGCTGACGAGATGGGGTTGGGCAAGACACTGCAGTGCATCTCCCTTATGTGGACACTGCTGAAGCAATCGCCCGAATCTGCCAAACCGACAATCGAGAAGGCCATCGTTGTTTGTCCGGCAAGTCTGGTCAAGAATTGGGCTAATGAGCTTACGAAATGGCTCGGCTCCAGCGCCATTACTCCGTTTGCCATCGATGGAAAAGCATCCAAGGAAGAGCTGACGCGCCAGCTTCGCCAATGGGGCATTGCCTCTGGACGTGCTGTCACACGGCCTGTGATCATTGTCTCCTACGAGACACTTCGTCTCAACGTGGACGCATTAAAGCACACTAAGATCGGACTCTTATTTTGCGACGAAGGCCATCGCCTCAAAAACAGCGACAGCAATACTTTTAACGCGCTTAACAGTCTTCAGGTGTCAAGGCGCGTTATTCTGACAGGAACACCGATTCAAAATGACCTGACCGAGTACTTCTCCCTGACGAGTTTCGCCAATCCCAATCTCCTGGGATCCCGACTGGAATTTCGGAAACGATTCGAGATACCTATTCTACGCGGCCGCGACGCCGACGCCTCCGAGTCGGAGCGTCAGCGAGGCGATGAATGCACGGCGGAGCTCCTCGGGATTGTGAACAAGTTTCTCATCAGAAGGACGAACGACATCTTGTCGAAATATCTGCCAGTCAAGTATGAGCATGTTGTATTCTGCAACCTCGCTCCCTTCCAGCTGGATCTTTACAATTACTTCATCACAAGCCCCGACATCCAAGCTCTACTCCGCGGGAAGGGTAGCCAACCCCTGAAGGCGATCAACATACTGAAGAAGCTCTGCAATCACCCAGATCTGTTGACCTTGACAGAAGACCTTCCCGGCTCGGAGTCTTGCTTTCCCGAGGGATACATTCCGAAGGAGGCAAGGGGGCGAGACCGTGACATTAAACCAGAATATTCGGGCAAAATGCAAGTTCTGGACCGGATGCTTGCACGAATCCGGCAAGACACCAACGACAAGATTGTTCTGATCAGTAATTACACGTCGACACTTGATCTTTTCGAGCGTCTCTGCAGATCTCGCCAATATCCCTGTCTTCGACTGGATGGTACGATGAATGTGAATAAGCGGCAGAAGCTTGTCGATCGCTTTAATGATGTCGAGGGAGAAGAGTTCGTCTTTCTGCTCAGCAGCAAGGCCGGTGGCTGTGGCATCAACCTCATTGGAGCGAACCGTTTAGTTTTATTCGATCCCGATTGGAATCCGGCAGCTGATCAGCAAGCACTGGCGCGAGTTTGGCGAGATGGTCAGAAGAAGGACTGCTTCGTGTACCGATTCATCGCAACCGGCACCATTGAGGAGAAGATCTTTCAACGACAGTCTCACAAGCAGAGCTTGTCGTCGTGTGTTGTGGACTCGGCTGAAGACGTGGAGCGTCATTTCTCACTAGACAGCCTACGAGAGCTCTTCCGGTACCGACCAGACACGAGAAGCGACACACATGAGACGTTCAAGTGCAAGAGGTGCAAGCCGGACGGCAGGCAGTTCATGAAAGCACCAGCAATTCTGTACGGCGACACCAGCACCTGGAACCACTTCAACAACAACGAGCTTCGGCTTATTCAGGACTTGCTTCTGAGGCAAGAACACGAAAAACCCGAAGTCTCTGCGGTGTTTCAGTTTATTTCCCATTAATTGCTAGACTTTAGAACAGTTTAGCTGCATACTACATGCTGTATAAATTTGCTTCATCTGATTTGAAGGATGTCTGCAACTTGAAGTAGGCAGACATGACCTTTATCGTACCTACCCAATGACAGAGGCAGCAGGCAGGCATGAAGGCAAAAGAAACTTCCGGATCAACCTTCGTACCGCATTACGCTTTAAAGAGGCCTGAGTCTGAGTCGTGATGGCGCGCCCTTCCTCTCAAGCCCACCCCTTTCAAGTACCTAGCGCAAGCCCTGTCTGACCGCTCTAATCCGTGACAGTTAGTATCGCCTCGATCGGTACAATGAAACACTCCCTCCCTGGCACCAGTGCCATGAGGTGGGTAAAGATACCTCTCGATAGGCAGGGGTGTTGGTGCCGCAACTGGCACATGATAGGTACCAGTTCGTACCCGATTACTGTGGAGTTGCGTAAGATGGCGCCGAGTTTCAGTGGTGACACCACCTCGTTGGCTGAGCATGGATTTGGCCCTTGTCACTCCCATCTCACGCAACCCATCTTGCTCTGCCATCACCTCGCTCTACATCGGCTCTTCGCTGTTCGAAGCTTGTCGCCTTCCACACCGACCCTCTCATCGACCCTCTTATCGACATGAAGAAATTCGGCCGTAGCAAGAAGGGCGACGATGTCGATGATTCTGACCGCAACGCCCTGTTCGGCCGCAAGAAGGCAACCGATGCCCGTCCCTCGGATAACCCTTACGCTCAAGCAGGTCCCAGCGACTCGTATGTCGACAATGCAAAGTACGCAAACATGACTCCGTACCAGCAACCTCGCTCCGGACTACCCGCAGGACCTCGCGGGGGCGCCGGTCCCCAAGCTTCAGCCAGGGCCAGTGCTCAAGGGAGCTATCCGTCGTCGGGCTATGGCAGCGAACGGCACGGCTCTGATGAAGGCTACAACTCCAATCGATACAAGAATCAGTCGTCCGGCAACAGAGGTCCCAGTGGCTACGGAGGCTTCGGCCGTCCAGGTGACAACGCTCCAGATGACAATCGCGATGCCCTCTTCTCTGGAGCCCGGGAGCGCGTTACCCAGAGACAGCAGACCACTGCCTCCTCGTATGGCGATACTGGATCAACGGCCGGCGCTTACGGTGGTTACGGTGATCAGCGAGAATTGACGGAGGAAGAACAGGAGGAGGCCGATTACCAGGCTATCTTGGCAGAAAAGAGGCAGATACAGCAGGAAAGCGCTTCTTCTGTTTCTCGCTCCGTCCAGATGGCTCGACAAGCAGCTGAGGTCGGACAAGCCACGCTCGCCCGCCTCGGGGCTCAGGGGGAACGCCTGCACAACACAGAGAAAAACCTGGACCTTGCCGCGAACCAGAATAAGGTTGCCCAAGACAGGGCGGCAGAGCTCAAAACGCTCAACCGGAGCATGTTTGCCGTGCACGTCAGCAATCCGTTCACGTCGAAACAGCGTCAGCAACGGGCTGACGATGAGGTCATGAGCCGCCACCGGACGGAACGCGATCAACGAGAAGCCACCCGAAAAGAAGGTTATCAAGCAAGTCAACGGATGGAATCCACATTTTCAGAATTGGAGTCTGCTCGCAACAAGGCTCGGCCCCAAGCTCGCAAGAAAGACTACGGCAAGTTCAACTTGGACGATGAGGAGGGCGCCGACGAACTTGAAGACCAAATCGACGAAGGTCTTGACGAGCTTCAGAGCCAGGTTTCTATGATGAATTTGGTGGGCCGGGCCATCAACAAAGAGGTTGACTCACAAAACAAACAGATTGATAGAATCATGAACAAGGTACGGCCTACACTTGCTTGGAATCTAAGTTCTAAAATTCTGACGTGGTTTTGCAGAGCGACGCGGTGGATGACGCAACGAGGATGAACAGAGAACGCCTGGCTCGCATCAAATGATTGTCTAATATTTCGGCTGCTGAGATGGAGGCGTACTTTTTATGTATTTACTGGGCTGTCATTTGGCATGTAGCGCAGACTTGGGCGATGCTCTGCCGGGAACGCCTACCTCGGCACTTCCCCAATGTGCAGGATAGCGGGTATGGAGACTTAGAGGCAAGCAAGAAATCATGAAGTCGAGTTTAACAGTGCTCAGACAGCTGCTTTGTGTGATACGCTGGAAAAGGCAGACGCAACATCAGAGGAAGCAATGACGCGCGCTCAGTTTCGCGATGAGAAGTATAGCCATCCAAACCCGGGAGGGCCAAGGGCAGGAAGAGCACGGCTATTGCCTGCCATGATGGCAAAAGCCGATAGGTCGGCTAGTCGTCGGCTTGTCGTCGGCTTGTCGTCGGCTCACTCGCTTCGCCTGTTTCGTATTCGATCGTCAGCTTCGCGCGACATATGTTGAAGGTACGCTCGCCGTGATGTGCAAGATTGACCTTTGATGGCCCGACGGGTTAGCCGTTGAGGACCGATATGCACAATTACGTACCTAGGTAGGCGCTGGGTATCGTATCCTTGTCGTATCGCCGAGGTGCGGGTCCTCACTCTCCCTACTACTAGGTAGGTACCTAGGCAGTCTACTAATCATGCCTTTCTATCTAAAAGAGCTACTAAATAGCCTATAGCCCTTAGGGATTACAAAGGTTAAATTTTTATAAGCCCTACGTATTACGTAAGAGTATAGAGACTTTAAAATAAGTATATCTACTATAAGAAAAAAAGTATCGGTACTCTCTAGTAATTAGTCTAATGTCTACCCCTTTCTATCGTCTCTTCTAGCCTTATAGGCATCCCTCTTATAAGAGTCTCGAGATAACTCTTAGGTATAGCGTTCTAAGTAGCCTAAATAGTATTAGAAAGCTAGGGTAGGCTAAGAGACTCCGTTAGGTAATTTTTATCGACCTACTACTTTATCTAGGCCTAGACGTTCTCGATAGGGTTTAAGTCTAGGGAATAAGGGGCCTAATCGAAGCTATTAACATCGTAATTATTAAGCTATTACGTTACCTAGAGCTTTATAGGCTAGGGCGTTATCTTATATAAAAGGGACTAAGTAATAGGCCTTTACCTACTCTACTTAGACGAAGGAGCTTACGAAAGGTAAGATCTACTAGATATAGTTATGCTAGTTAATCTTACTAGCGCCCTTTAGCTATAGGAAAGTAGGGCCTTTCTTCTTCCTATAGATAGACCCCTAGAATATCTACCCCTAACTTTTATAACGAAGTAGCTAAAAGGAAGCTAGGTCTTTAGCTTCGTAAACGGTTATATAGTAGACCCTAAGAGCCGAGTTATAAGCCTAAGTCTCGTTAGAAAAGAGGATAGGCTTATCGATCTAGTCCTCTAGCTTAGGCTAGTAGTTAAGAAGGTTATAAGCTATCGTAAGTCTTTTCTAGCGGATCGTATAGCTCGTTTTTAGCTACCTTTTCTTCCTACGGCGTTAAAAGCCTAGGTCTATTATAGCCTATGTTAGAGCGTTAGGGCTAACGCCTTTAACGGCTAGCATAAAGAAGCGAAGGTCTTACTAAGTAATATCCCTATGCCTAGGCTCTTCGAGGATAAAAAGGCGTAGCTTCTCGAGGGTCTCTAATGAGAGAGAGCTACCGCGAGGCTTCGTTTTTTAGGGCGTAAGGGGGTTAGAGATAGCTTTTTATACCTACTAGGGAGAAAAGCCTGTAGCCTCCGCGATAGAATTAAGGGAATAGTCTATATAGGTCTAAAGGGTTCGTATTTCGACCTTATTATCTCGCGTAACCTTTTTTACCCGTACCTAAGGGAGCTCTCGTAAGGGGCTTCGTTACCGGACTATCTAGGCTAACGATACCTTCGCTAGAGAGGGACTACGAGACCGGACGGGCGTTAGGCTTAAAAGATAGTATATCTCGCCGAGGTTATTAATTCGATAGTAGCTACGGGTAGAAGGGTTACGAAGACTAGCTTTAGGGTTATATTTAGGCGTATAGGGTACTTCGAGAGACGTAGGAAAGGCTATAACGCCGTTAGAAGAGATAGAATTACGAGAGAAAGAGAGGAAAATTCTAACCCTTCGTACGATAACAATAGTGTTTTACGATCTTAATAGAAGTAAGTATCTTTTCTAATAAATTACTAGAAGGGGTACCTAGCGAGCCCCTAGCTAATAAAACTTAAGTACATTAGCGATACGTATACATTTTTAACCTTTGTAATCCCTAAGGGCTATATAACTATTATTCTTTACATTAACACATATATGTATACTATATAGTTTTAAGTAGTTTTAATAATAAGTTCTATGCTTAAAGTATTAAACTATAAACTAACTACTTTTTCTATACGTATTTATATCTTAATAATTATATTAGTTTTATTAGATTATAGATGTACATAGTATATGCTTTTCTGCTCTATAGTGATTTAAATAGACTGTACTAACTTTAATAACTAAACCGAGTGGTGCCGGACTCTGAAGCCCTGCTTAGCTGTCTAGTTGTCATTATTACTTTCTCCAACGTTCTGATTCGCTGCCCAGCTTCCGGGGGTCCTGGTGCTCTCGTCCGAAGCAGGTCCACTAGGTCATATCCGAGGTTCCCCCCCTCGCCTGTTACCCCCCGCAAGCTTCCTCCGAGCAACACTAGCTGCCCTTGAGTCCCGGGCCATCACTCAGAATCCCTCCTTGACTTGTCTCCCTCAGCTCTTCACTGACAGCTACGTGCCGTATCGCCTCTTCACTCGCCCGTCATGCTCGCCTCCCGACAGGCTCTGGGCAGCCTCGTGCGCAGCCGCGTCGCTGTCCACGGAGCTGCCGGCCGCGCTCGTCGACTGGCTACCGTCTCAACATCGTATCTCGACCGTAAAGTGAGTTGCATCACCAAGACCCTTTGCGTTGTAGCCGTGCGATGTAGGCACAATACCGGCGCCGAGTGACTGAGCAGCCTCGCAGGTCCGTCAGAACAACTGGGAGGACAACAACTTCATCAATTATAAGAAGATGTCCGAGAACCTTGCCATCGTCCGCAGCCGTCTGAACCGCCCTCTCACCTTCGCCGAGAAAATCCTCTATTCCCACCTAGACGACCCTCACGGCCAGGATATCGAGCGCGGTAAATCATACCTCAAGCTGCGCCCTGATCGTGTCGCCTGCCAGGATGCAACCGCACAGATGGCATTGCTGCAGTTCATGTCGGCCGGCATGGATCAAGTAGCAAACCCTGTGACTGTCCACTGCGACCACTTGATCGAGGCCCAGCTAGGCGGCGAGAAAGATTTGGAGCGTGCCATCTCGACGAACAAGGAAGTGTACGACTTTTTGTCGTCGGCGTGCGCCAAGTACAACATCGGATTTTGGCGGCCGGGCTCAGGCATTATTCACCAGATCATTCTGGAGAACTATGCGTTTCCCGGCTGTTTGATGATCGGAACGGACTCGCACTCTCCGAACTGCGGAGGCATGGCCACGATCTCCGTCGGTGTTGGTGGAGCGGATGCTGTGGACGTCATGGCCAACCTGCCCTGGGAACTCAAGGCTCCTAAAATCATCGGAGTGAAGCTGACCGGTCAAATGTCTGGCTGGACCTCGCCGAAAGACATCATCTTGAAACTGGCCGGAATACTTACCGTGAAGGGAGGCACAGGGGCTATTGTAGAATACTTCGGTAAGTGCTTCGTGCTCCTGCTTTCGAACAGCCTCGAGAGTGCAGTCGACTGACCTACATCGTCACAGGAGACGGTGTACAACACCTGAGTTGCACCGGTGCTTGCAGTTCAGCCAATATGGGAGGTCTGCGGTCCTTTTCCACGTCGATTATCCGAACATATTAAGCTGACCTGGAAGCAGCGGAAATCGGGGCGACATCGTCCGTTTTCCCCTTCAACGACCGCATGTATGAGTATCTTGTTGCCACCAAGCGCAAGGAGATTGGCGACTTTGCTAGATCATACGCGAGTGAACTTCGTGCGGATCCGGGCGCCGAGTACGACCAGTTGATCGAGATCAACCTGTCTGAACTTGAACCTCACATCAATGGTCCCTTCACCCCAGATCTTGCTACCCCTATATCCCAGTTCAGCCAGGCGGTAAAGGACAATGGTTGGCCGGAAGAGCTCAAGGTCGGCCTCATCGGGTCCTGCACGAATTCCTCCTATGAGGATATGTCACGCGCCGCCTCCATCGCGCGTGACGCTCTTGACCACGGCGTCAAGGCCCAAGCCGCCTTCACGGTGACCCCTGGGTCTGAGCAGATCCGGGCCACGATTGAACGTGACGGCCAACTGAAGACGTTTGAGGATTTCGGCGGCGTAGTTCTTGCGAACGCCTGTGGTCCCTGTATCGGTCAGTGGGATCGCCAGGACGTGAAGAAGGGCGAAGCCAATTCCATCGTCTCGTCGTACAACCGCAATTTCACTGGAAGAAACGACGGCAACCCCGCAACGCATGCTTTCGTCACGTCACCCGATCTGGTGGTGGCTTTGACGATTGGTGGCAACCTTCACTTCAACCCTCTCACCGACAAGCTCAAGGACAAGGATGGCAAAGAGTTTATGCTCAAGCCACCGAGCGGCGACAGCCTGCCGACGCGGGGTTACGACCCCGGCAATAACACCTACCAAGCACCACCCAAGGAGCGATCGTCCGTCAGTGTTCAGGTTGCTCCCACTTCAGAGCGTCTTCAGGTCCTCGAACCGTTCACACCGTGGGATGGCAAAGATGCCAAGGATCTCCCTATCCTCATCAAGGCTCAGGGCAAGACCACGACTGATCACATATCCATGGCCGGCCCATGGCTCAAGTACCGCGGCCATCTCGATAACATATCGAACAACATGTTGATCGGTGCCATCAACGAGGCCAACGGCGAGGCCAACAAGGTCAAGAACTGCCAATCGGGCGAGTGGGATGCCGTTCCCGCTGTGGCCCGGGCATATAAGCAGAACGGGCTTCGATGGGTCGTCGTCGGTGACTGGAACTATGGCGAGGGGAGCTCACGTGAACATGCCGCGCTGGAACCGCGACACCTCGGCGGTCTGGCAATCATCACGCGGAGCTTTGCGCGCATTCACGAGACGAACTTGAAGAAGCAGGGCATGCTTCCGTTGACATTTGCCGACCCCGCTGACTACGATAAGATTAAACCGGATGACAAGGTGCGTGACTTAACACTCTGCATTCCAGACTCTTGACTGACAGTCCGGTCAGGTGGACATACCCTGCACCCAACTCGAGGTCGGCAAGCCCGTCATCATGGTTGTCCGCCCCCAGGACGGAAAGCCCTTCGAGGTCGCGCTGCAGCACACATTCAACGAGTCGCAAATAGAGTGGTTCAAGAACGGCAGCGCCCTGAACACCATGGCTAAAGCGGCGCAGCCGTGAGCAGACCAGGGCAGCTGCGCGCGTGACGGGTCGGCGGGTAGGTATATATGTAGAGAGCACATCACGCGGGCGGTCAAGTGCTATGGCGACACAGAATATTGATTCAGGAAGCAAAGGCAATGGTTTTTCTTTGTTTTACTAGGAGACTATAGCACGTTTAGGACTTGGCTTTGTAGGTATTCTGTGGTGATGATTTTATGCTTGGGAGAAGAATATATATTATTCATATGTATTGTACTTCGTATTCGTAAGGACATCAACATTCATGCTTGAAATCAAGTGAGTGTTTTGAGATTTTTATATTAAATTTCTTTTAAAGTCTTTAACTTTATTTCAGTATACTATTAATTATTTAGATATATTTCAACTAAAAGCTAAGTAGTACATACTGTTTACCCTAAGTTTTCTTATTAGTGAAAAATCTCTTGAATTTTATAGTTCTTCCGTTTAAGGACGAGATGGCTGAAGCACGTGATATCTGTATCAGTACATCTTTACGCCCCAGCCGTACTCTGATAGAAACGACACCTCTATCCTCTCCGTGTACTCATGTGTGCAAGTATCTACTAACAGCGAGGCTAGTCCAGCAGCCACCGTCACCAGCACCTGGTCAGTCGGTCATACCTTCCTGCCTGCCCACCCATCTATCCACTTGACGGAGCTGTAGCATCGTCTCGTGCAGCGTCATGAGGCCTTGACCAGGAAACTGACCTCTGTCTACCAGCGACATCTACCAGCGACACTGCCGACGCTTAATTATTAAGCTTCCCACTGCCCTTGCGGCCAACGAAAATCACCCTCGACCGTCAAGCTCCAGATGCATCACCGGCCGACGTCTTCAAGCTCAACACTTCCCGACACGGGCTCTTAGCCTACTCGCAACAGACGAACGCTATCTGCTGATATATCAGCTACGAATCTGCCAGTCGTTGTCGTACGTCTCTGGGATCATTCGCCAACGGGCTGGCCGAGGCCATATACAGCGAGGCAAGCCGGTGTCGGGCGCAGGACATAAGAAGCCTTGACCTCAGCAGAGGACGACACAACAGCAGACCGAGACGATGAAAGATCCGTTCTTCATCCCCCCAATCCCATGGCTATCGGATTTGGCGAGGCCGTTATGCGAGCTTCTTCATCTACCCTCGCTTCCTCTGCACATCCACGAAGTCATTCTCTCCGCCATCTTCTACTCGCTCATCTTTTATCCCGTCTCTCCCATCCTCTCCAGTCTTCTGGCGCCCCACCACTACACCACGCTATCGCGCAAGAAGCGCCTTAGCTGGGATGCCCATGTCGTGTCAATGATACAGAGCATCCTCATCAGCGTGCTCGCTGTTTGGATCAGGATCGTTGATGACGAGCTTGGCGGCATGAGCTGGGAAGAGCGGATATGGGGCTACACCGGCGCCTCCGGCATGATCCAGGCATTGGCCACTGGCTATTTCCTCTGGGACCTGGTTGTCACAAGCCGCAATCTTGATGTCTTTGGAATCGGAACTTTGGCTCACGCCTTGGCCGCGTTGCTGGTCTTTTCCTTTGGCTTTGTAAGAGAACTCCCCTCGAATCTTTTTCTCGGCATTATACCTGTCAGTCTTGTCAAAGATTCACTGACTTGAACGCAGAGACCGTTTGTCAATTACTACGCCTGCGTGTTCATTCTCTGGGAAATCTCGACGCCTTTCTTGAACATTCACTGGTTTCTAGATAAGACGAACAGGACCGGGTCTCGAGCGCAGCTTTACAACGGTTACATGTTACTCTTCACCTTCTTTTCCACTCGCCTCGTCTACGGGACCTACTCCTCCATGATCTGCTTCTTCGACGTCTGGGCAACCATCGGCCGCAGGATGGACACTGTTCCGCGCAACGACACAATCATGGTCTTTGTCGACGACAGCGCCGCTGTTCCCCTTTGGCTGGGTTACGTTTACCTGGCCAGCAACATCACCCTGAACGGCTTGAACTTTTATTGGTTTGTCATGATGATCAAGGCTGTTCGAAAGCGCTTCCAGCCCGGCAAGACAGATCAGCCTTTGACCGAGGCTGAGATCTCTATTTCATCAGGCTTGGCCCCAAATGTCTCGACCAACAAGACACGCCGCAGGGCATGATTTTATACCGGCCACATGCGGCCACTGTACACCAAGATCCGTCCTTCACAGTGCCTGGTCATGCCTGCTTCTTCAATGCATACCGCTCCCTCGACCGAGACATGCGATTTGGAAGGCAGTCGTTGACTCCTCTGATGAGACAAGCGACGCTGGCTTCGTGGCCAAGTTTCGAGGGAGTGGCCAGCTGCTTTGCCGAGTGGCATAGATGCGCTGCCTCGTTCCTCCAATATGTGCAATGACTATCAGAACCAGCCAGGAACATGTTGCACCAGTTACCTGCCGAGTATCTCGACTGGCTAATGTCTCCCCCCCCCCCATGACCTGTCTAGAATAAATAATGTACTTCGCAAGCGTCGAGGTGAAAGAATATACCATTGAGACATCGTCCCGCAGAGCTGATGGACGTGACTGACGCTCAGTCTGCTCGACACTCGTCTCCTTAGAGCAGCATCGTCGAACCATAGTAGCCAATTCGAAGACGGCAACTCGGCTGGATGAGCCGGAGGGACCAGAGGCATGCGCAGGCTCAAAAGCCGAAAGGGTTATCAGGGGCTGAGGAAACAAATTAACCATCGGTTCGACACGTGCGGTGAAGACGAGATACTCACTGGCCTGCGACAGATTCGCTCTACGCCCGGTTGGTTGAGGTGCCAATCCCTTTGCATCCGCTGGAACTCCAAACCGAACCGGAGGCGGCGGGCCGGTCTTTTGTGGCTGCAGCGGCTGCAACGGCTGAACCAAGCCGCCCGTTGTGCCAGCCTGTCTCAGGGGCAGAGCCGCCACGCCCGTCGGCTGCGGTTGAAGCGCCGGCGGGAGGAAGCTATTGACGCCGCCGTTCTGGCCATATACAGAGATTTGGGGGGGCTTGGGGTATTGGAACCCGGTTGGCTGGCTGCCGATGGACTGGAACTGGCTGGGGTCTGCGAAGGGACTGACGCCCGGCATGCCAGTCATCATGGGCTGCATAAACTGTTGATGCTGCTGGCCGGGGTTCGCCGTCGGGAAGGCAGCCGTAGCCTGGGGCTGAAGCATTGGATAGCCCGTCATCGAGGGCTGAAGTTGGGCCGTGTGAGCCGCATACTGCTGTTGGAGGCGGAGGTCGTTCAAGCTTTGACCGGGAGGAGCTACTTGAGACTGCACGGAACTCGGCGTCGGGTGAGATATCCTCGGGGGCAAGAACATGGCTTCTTGCGGAGCGGACGAAGGTCTCTGCAAGACGGGTGGCTTGAGCGAGCTCTGGCTTGGTGACATGGACGGCGGGAGTGGCCGTTGCCTGGCTAGAGCCTGGGGAGAAGAGGCGTTTTGGGGGAGGGCCATTGCCGGGTTGGCCGTCGAAGTATGTTGCGGGTTCATGATTGCTGGCGTCGGGTTCGAGGAAGGCTGTGGACTTGCCCGGATCGGTTCAAGGGGTTGCGCCAGTTGCGAAAGGTCTTTCATGGAGCCCGCGTAAACAGGAGGTGTGGGAGTCGGGGCGGATTCAGCCACGGACGGAGCATGTTGAGCTGCCTTTGCCGGAACTGCGGTTGACGGCTTCGAGTCCCATGCATCGTCTTCGAAACCCTTGCCGGCCGGACTCTTGCTTCCGTCCTTGCCGACGGGCGATCGAGAGTCTGAGGCTGGAGATGTGAGTGCCGTGGGATCGACCACGTCGCTCGTCTGCGTCGTCGCAGCCGGTCTTGACTTGCGCGTGTTGTTCCGAAGAGCACCGCCCGGTCCAGAGAAGAGTCCGCCGGAACCGTGATCTCCGTCATCGGCTTTGCTGGACTCGCGGCCAAACTTCTCGTCCAGCTTGCGCATCACCTTGATGATATCCCCTTCTCGGAGACCCAAGGTCCGTAGTATAGTGGCGTTGACGTCGGGCAAGACGCTCTCGTCCATCGAGTCTCGAACAAAGGCCTGCGCGTAACGTTCGCAAAGACCAATGGCCACATCGCAGGACAGGAAGAACTGGAACCAGTCGTATTCCGGCTTTTCCTTTTCTCCGACTGAAGCTCCGACTTCCGGTAGCCGCTTGTCTGCCGGTCTGATGGCTCTCTTCACGTCTGCCAGGGGTTTTTCGTCTTCGAGAGAAAGACCGGTGACGTTCTCAACGTACTCGAGGTCACCCCTCGACATCTTGGCAACCGGAACGGCAATTTTAACGCCATTCGTCTTGTGCAATTGGATTTTGCCGTCTTTGAGACCCAAGAACTGTGCCTCGACACTGAAGGAGCCGGTCCGGTCTGTCCATGTCTTGATTTTGGATGAGTCGGGTCCTATTCATCGTCAGAATACCATGCCTTTGACGCAACGTCTCGGCAGCGAAAGTTCCCAGCTTACTTGTTTTGGACTTTGACTGGCTATCCCTCCGTCCTTGATCTCGTCGCCCTCGCTGGTAGCGCATGTGAGCATTGTCCTTAAAGAGCTCAGCTTGTGATAGAGTGGACACTTTGGTCGTACCTGTTGAGATTCCTTGCTCGCCCTGACAGCTTCTTTCGTGAGCCTGATCTCTTCCAACCGATTTTGCTCAATGGTAGACCGAACAGAATCGGTCCTTGAGCCGGTTCCAGCTGGTGGCAACGAGGCGTTTCTCATCACTTCGATATAGCTGCTTGGCACGACGCCTTCCTTGCCATTCTTCAACGAGCGGACTTGCCACCATTCATCGCTTTTCGAGTCGTCGAGAATTAGCACTTCATCACCAGCTGCCACCGACACCTCATCGTCGCCTTGGGCCATGAAATCATACTGAACCTGGCCGTGTCGCCGGGAATTTTGCGACGCAGCCGACATGACCTCTCTCAGCCCTTCAGCGCGAACTGCGCCTGCCAACTCCCCCAGGGCCGCGACAATCTCTTCCGCAGTATCTTTGGCACCGGCATGAAAATCGATGCTCTTGCTGGGTCGAACGAGCTCCATGAAGACATGCTTCCCCTCGCGCGAGTAGTGCGTCATCTTCTCGGCCGTCCACTCCTGAGCTGGATCGTCCTGCCCGTGTTCCGCAGCTATGAGAATCGTCCCGGTCTTGAGGTTCACGCCCAGAGTCGTCGGCATCTTCTTTCGCTTTCCCATGACGGACACCATCTCGTTGATATTGTAGAGGTGGAAGCCCCCCGGTGTGCGGTAAGTGTCGTCTGCTGGGCTAATGTCGTGCGAAACCGGATATGGCGAGCGACCTCGAGAACGCCGATCAGGTACGGCAATTTGCGGCTGCGGTCGAGGCGGTAACGACGGGGACTTGAGAGCTTCATCCTCGTCTTCTGCTTCCGAAATCGGTGTCCGCGAGTCTCGCTTCCCATCGCCAGCGGTGCTGTTGGAGGCTGACGTAAGCGGATGTGATGGCCGACGATGCATCACCGTGCTCGCCGGACTTTCCGGGGGTGAGACGCGGCTGGTTTCCGCTGCGCTTTCGCTCTGCTCCGAAACGCCAGACAGCGGTCGTTGAGGGAGCACGGGGACGGCAGGGCGAGGAGCTGTGGGGGCATCGGATGTTGTGTCCTGCACCTCGATGTAGTTGGACGGCACGAAGCCATATTCGTCTTCATGACCGGCGAGTATCCAGTCAGGATCCGACGTGTCGTAGATTTGGAGCAGGGCATCTTCGGGGAACGACAGCTCCTCGTCGGTTTGTCTGGTGTACTCGTATATCGCACGAGCTTGGCTCAGGGCCGTGGCCTTGTGGCAGGGCGGCGAACATTAGCATACACGGGCGAACTTGGCTTGTATATCAACCATGGGGATAGGCAATCAGAAGAGCAAGTGCGAGGGCACCCACAGGCTCCACGTAGTTATTCGGCACGAGACCTTCGGGCTCATCCTCGTCCGAAGCACCAGCTTTCCTCTTGGCCTTCCACCAGCCATCGTCGTCATTCTTGTCGAGAATGTAGAGCAGATCCCCGTCGTCAAAGGTCAGCTCGCCCTCTCCTTGAGGCGAGTAGTCGTAGATGGCACGATACACGCCCAAGAATCCCATCTCGACGACGGCAGACGAGGGGTTGCGGATGCGTTTGAATCGAGGCGAAGTCGACTTTTGGCGGGGATCTTTCGGATTTGGGCTGCTAATGATATGGGTGTTGCTCGATGAATGACGTCGTGGCTGGAGGTGCTTCGGAAGGCTGGGCGAATCTCCGAGCGAGTCCGTGAAAAGCGAGTTGTAGGTATGTGCGTCGGCTACGTCGTGAAGTAAGAAGGCTGGATTGCTTGACCTCGTCTCCTGTTGACCAAAGCTAATAGCACAGCTATGCTTAGTAGGACAACTAGATTGATTTTGCACGAGCTACACCTAAAGCGGGAAGACACATGTGTAAATATTGACAAAAGGCTTATAAATGTACAGTAGAAAGCATAGTGAAATCTCAATCCGTCTTACTTCACTTTCAAACTCTTAGTAAAACATAAAAATAAAGATTTTTATTAATGTAATATTTTATTATAAATAATTATTAAAAACCTCTTAAATAGCTTAATCTTTAAGTTTTTTAAATTAAAAAAAGCTAATTGTTAATAATAATTGTCCTTTTTAACTACTAGAGCTAGTATTCCATACATGCATATATGCATCTACACTTATAAAGCTTAGAAGCTACAACACTATAAGCGTCTCTAAGCCTACTTAGCCCAAAAGTTTATCCGTGAAAATATCTGCATCACTCTCCAGGCGCAGTTCATGCGCATTACCGTCTAAGTGCGGGGATGCCTCACAGTCTCACAAAGCCCGCCCGAAACCTTCCCCCCGACCAGCAGCACCATCACGGCGGCCAAGTATCACTAATGTACGCTTCAAAAGCCGATAGCTAACCATTGTCGAATTTCATTTCGAGAGGGCTCACTTCGGTCGCATGGCCGCCGAAGCCGGAGATATGCCGTGCACCGACCGCCGCGGCGGGTTGAAACGGCCTCGTAGGTTTTTTTTCTTCTCTTTTTTGCCTTTTTTGAAAAAAATATTCGTTTACCCGGTCGGCGTTTGTTCCAGACACGCAGGCTGCGCAAACGTGCAAATGGGCGGCTCTTGATTATGTCTAACCGACTGGATGACTTAGGCACGCAATCGCTTCCTCCGCCGTCGTTGCCGCTGCTCGTTGCCGAACAGCATACCCCGATCGCGCCAGCGGATAAGGACACTCGCAGGTTGATAGTCGTGCTATCCAACGCCAGTCTCGAGACATACAAGGCGTCTCACGGGGGAGGAAACCGGCCAGGAGCTGCTCGAGACGAAAAGTATTCTCTTCTCAACAGCGATGATCACATTGGGGTGATGCGCCGAATGAATCGGGACATCAGCGATGCTCGACCCGACATCACACATCAGGTTCGACGGTCAAAATAACTAATCTGGTTGGTCAATCTGACATTATACAGTGTCTACTCACGCTATTGGATTCTCCCGCCAACAAGGCCGGCAAGCTGCAAATATACATCCATACGGCAAAGGGCGTCCTGATCGAGGTCTCGCCGACGGTCCGCATCCCCCGCACCTTCAAGCGGTTTGCCGGTCTCATGGTGCAGCTATTGCACCGTCTTTCGATCCGGTCGACAAACTCCAACGAGAAGCTGTTGCGGGTGGTACAGAATCCCATAACGGATCATCTGCCTCATCGATGTCGCAAAGTGACGCTCAGCTTCGATGCGCCCGTGGTCCGTGTTCGCGACTATATCGAGATGCTTGATCCAAAGGAGAGCATCTGCGTCTTTATCGGTGCAATGGCCAAGGGTGCCGACACGTTCGCCGACTCGGTGGTTGACGAAAAGATATCCATAAGCAACTACTCCCTCTCCGCCAGTGTGGCATGCAGCAAGTTCTGTCACGCTGCCGAGGACGTGTGGGATATCATCTAGTCTTCCCTAGCGCGTAATCAAGCGATTCAAGTATCTGTCTGTGCCAAGACGTTTTGATGATGGCCAACAGGGCATTGAGCCGGACAAAAGACCTGCGCGGTTCGAGCGGGCGAGGCGTCTCGGTCTTCATCTTGCTAGAACGTTGAAATCGATTCCTGACATGTAAACAACTGCCTCGATTCACCTAAAGGCATTGCCGAAGAGGTTGATGGCACCCACGAGCCACGCCGGCCACCATAAACACCAAACGACGACGGCTGTATGCATCCCCCAGACATTCCAGCCAAAACTCGCTTCCTGCAGCACTTCCGCCACGGGAACATGACACAACTGCGCTGCCGTCAACATGACAAGTGGAGGTGCCACGGCGTTCAACAACCCAGCTAGAGAGTACCTGGCGAAGATGTTGCCCGTTGGCTGAACAAAGGTCAGGGGCGTGGCGAGCAGGCCGACTAGAAAGGCTAGTGAGAAGTTGAGCGTCGCCAGTGTGGCCAATGCCATGCCAAGAATGAGCAATGATAGAGACTTGGTGAGCTGAAAGTGTTGCATCGTCGGTTTGAAGAAGGTGGCGAGGAGGTGCGAAACGACGAGGGGTAGAGCCGCCGAGATGAGCGTAAATAGGGGAAATGCGACTGAGAAGGCCTGACACGGAAGTGTTAGCGAGAAGAGGCTTGTTGAGGGCTGGGACGCCTCAAGTCCTCGACAGGGAGTATAGGCGGAGGAGTGACTCACCTTGGCAGGCAACTTGTTGAAGACGAAGAGCGGAACCACTGATGCCGCGTGACATCCAGCCACTATGACCAAGGGGAGGAACAAGTTCCGCTCGATGAGGCTCGGTGGCTGACCGTTGGCCTTGGCCGCGATGCCTCGGCTTCCGCTGGCCGTCGCTCGATGGCCCGGTGGCTGCCCGCTCTTGACCCATAGGAAGATGGCCATGATGGTAAAGTTGGCCGAGACGAGCATGGCACTGGGCAGATAGGTTCCGATGCTGACGAACCGATCTCTTTGCATCAAGAGATAGAAGAAGAAGCTCTGATGCAGATGCTCTAAAAGGTTATTCAGGCTCCTGAACGTGCCCTCGAGAACCCTTCCCATGGCCATCTCGTCGTGCCAGCCTTCACCGTATGGCTGCAACGTCACCGAGTCGACGTGGTAAGGGATGAAGCTGCTGTGCGGCCCCGCAGCATTTCCGAGGCCCTGCTTCAGCATGCCCCGGAGCATCGTCTTGAGTCGATCCGTGTAGCTGCCTGTATGTTGTTTCATGTCTTGAATGGCGGTTTGGATGCCCATCTGACCACCGGCGATGTTGACAATCGAGTTGGTGAGGTCAAGGTTAGGAAGCTGGCCATTGGTGCCGTCATACACGATGTGAATGCCGTCGAATAGCTGCTCCGATGGGTAGTCGACGGCGATGGCACCTTGTAGCGCGCCAGACTTGAGCGGAAGCGATGCGATTGTGGCCGGATCGTGGGCGTCATGATAGGCATTTACCCAAGCCTGCGTGCCCGTGCGGCTGTCAGGGGGAAAGAGAAAAATGATGTCCTTGGACCAAAGAGACCAGCCTATATTCTGTCAGCATCGCACGGATAGATGGATACGGACTGAACCAACGTTTGAAGTAACGGGCCAGTGTGAGAGCCAATGCCACCCCGTTACGGTTCAGCTTCCCCTCGATACTTGTCCACGCAGAAACGAGAACAATGGCCTCGGTAGCATCTCCTCGCGGGGCTTGTAGTATCCCGTAGATATTCTCGCCCGAGAACTTTGCTCCGGCAGATTCGTAGGTGTAGTTTTGTCGACCGACCTTGATGCCGACGCCCTTGAGAATAGCCTCGATTTCGTTGTTGATCCTAGGATATGGTTTAGTATCTCTCATAAAGATGGCGAAGCATTTACACCAAGTAAAGGCTTACTTGTAGTTGTCTTGATCTCTCAGTTGATCCAGCTCGTGGCGGTACGCCCGGAAGATGTCATGCTCGCTACCTCCAAAGTAGGTGTGCACTTGGCCAGGAAGCAGAGCATTCTCCGATATGTATGTGCGCCTCGAGTAATTGTCCAAAGGCAATAGCAGAAGCCAGATGACGCCGATAGTGATGCACAGTAGAGATAGGTAGGGCGGGAGCTTCAGGATTCGAGGGTCTCGTCGCAAGGACAGCACCGAGGCTAGAATGAGGAATTGAGGAATGAATTGTCAGTTTGTTATCATGAATAAGGACCGGTCTTTGGGCTGTATTGGGGCACTCACAGAGCAATCGCGACATGGCTACCCTCCTAGGTAATTAGGAAAGGTAGCTTCGCGAAGCGTGGCCTCTGGCAGCTGGAGTTGTCTAACAGCGGTGGTTCATCGTGTCGATAGAGCGAATCGGGCGCGGAGATTCTTTCATCCGATATGCCCTTCAAGCAACACGTGATAGCATTGTCATGATGTCATGGCCCTCAACACTTCGTAAAAGTTCGTGCACTCCCTTGATATTTCACGTTTGCCAGCGAGCCCCAGCGTTTGTCCGAAGCCGTTCCAACCTCGAATGCCATTTCCCACCCCCGAGCTTCACCGCGGAAGCCACAACTTCAAACGCCTCTCGGGATCGGCTACCAGCGCGCGCTGCTCTTATCCGCCCTAGCTCGAGTAGCACATTGTCTCTCCCGATCCGGGTCGTCGGCCAACTACGCTTTGATCGTCCCTCGTCATTGATCGATGGTCGAGCCATGCTTCTCAGGAGTATACCTCTTTTTGACGATTCTGTTGCGTTTGCCATGGACGGAAAGCCGAAACATCGCCAGTCATCATGTGTAGCGAAGAGAAGCGATTACCCAGTCTGGGGGACTTTACGAGGATCCGGAGGCATGTTGCCTCGTGCTGCGAGCTCGACGGTGATGATGGATCGTCGTCTTTTGTGGATGATTTCGTTGGATTTGATGCGAGTGCGCGATCTTCTCCAGTTGGAGCCGCTCAGCTGGGCGATTTCCAACGACTCTTTACCCAACTGAAGAACCAAAACGGTACGACAGAGCCATCGATATCGAATACCCGAACAAAAGTCGTGACGATAAACGAGCCAGACGACTCTACCGACGGATCGTTACGCTTCGGTTCAACAAGGAGCGGGAACCAAGTGTCAACCCACGAGCTCATCTACGAATTCTGCACCAAGACACCCATCATCCTCTCACGCCCAGCCAAGAACGAACCCGCCAAAGCCAGCAAATCATCGACGGTGTCCAAAGCTACTGAGAAGCGCCCATCAACCTCGAGACAGGTGACGTCGTACCAGCTCGACGAAAAAGGCCCATGGATCCCCATATTCGCCCAGCCTCGATCCAGAAAGCAGAGAGCCAGCTTCTTAGCCGAGAAGCTCGAGCCGATGTATGCCATGGATGCACTTCGAGCTGAGAAGAATCCCCAAGTCGGCATCAACGGCATCCACGTCTTTCTCGACATGTCCAACATCAACATCAGCTTCCAGAACATGGTTCGAATCAAGTATTCGATCAACGCCAGTGCCCGGTTCTCTCCCTTGCCGCCACTGGATCTGCAGTTTCTCACCGAGATTCTCGTTCGAAAACGTCACGTCGTTTCTCTCATCGCCGGATGCTCCGTCCCACCAGGCCGAGGACGACACGAGCCCAGATACATCCAGGAGCTACGCGAATGCGGCTACCACGTCGACTTAAGGGAACGAAAACGAATCACGACTCCATCATACAAACTCAGAAAATCAAGATCAGCCGCCGCCGACTCCTCCTCATCCGAGGGAAGATGCGTAGAAGCCAGCACGGTACGCTACGTTGAAGACCTGGTAGACGAGACGCTACAGACGCGCATGGCCGAGTCGGTCATGAAGCATTTCCAGCAGCAGGGCACGCTCGTGCTCGCTACGGGCGACGCCCAGCCTGCCAAGTACTCGGACGGGTTCCTGGCGTATGCCGAGCGTTCGCTCAAGATGGGCTGGGACGTTGAAGTAGTTTCGTGGAAGAAGAGCCTGTCGTCGCATTGGATCAAGGCCGACTGGATGGCGAGCTGGGGCGATCGTTTCCGCGTCATCGAGTTGGATGGCTTCTTGGAGGATCTTCTGGCGTATTCCGCCTGAGGGCCAGACAAGGACAAACACAAGGCAAAAGATGCGAATCTTCTAGGTTACGCCGCCAGCCGGCAAGAAGCTGACCGGGTCGGAAGAAAAATGAGATAAAATACAATACATAACAATAAAACTCCGATGAAACGCATGGAAAAGAGGCAGCAGTCACTGGCTCCCCGAGCTCAACCATTTGAAATCATCACGTCATGTACCTTCACTCTTCACCTCTCCATCCCCAACAAGTTAATCCTGCAAGACAGGGCAGAAGGCCTCCAAGCAAGCCAGAAGCCAAGACGAAAAATCGAGGCACCACGACCAAGTCAGTCCAAGGAGCGCCGCAAGCCAGGCGGTTTGCCCAACCCCCCCCCCCATTGGAAGCTCCAGCAAAGCCAGGAAAAAAATGAAAGAGATTGAATCAAGGGGATAAAGGAAAGTACTCAAGGAAAGTATGAGAAACATGCGTCGAGAGCGTTAGGCGAGAGGTAGAGGAATTGAGGATTGCAGTTCGGGAAGGTGATGAGGGTGATATATATGAAGAAGAGCACGAGGAAACGGGTGGTCCGGTCGATTCCTAGGCGACGTGGTTGTCGATGCCCCAGTACTGTTCCGTGTTCAGGTTTCCTGGATTCTTCCAGAGGTCGTTGAAGGCCGAGAAGAAGTAGACCTGGCTGGGATCCTGTGCGAAGAGGGTTCGCATCGAGTTGAGGGCAGCCGCCTGCTGCTCAACACCGGGGATGGCCTGTCCGTTAGTGTTCCCCTGCGTCGGCCAACCCGTCTCCGTGACAACCACCTTTTTCTCCTGCGGACAGGTCTTCCGGACGTCGTCGACCGTTTTCTTGAGCCACTGACCGGCGTTGTCAGCCGAGATGGTAGGGTCAAAGTAAGCGTGGGCGTTGATAGTGCAGTGATCCGAAGCATTTCCCAGCGCGACATTCTGCTGATAAGCATTGAAAGTATCGACTGTCGTAACCGGGCCGTTGTAGCCAGCCTTTCGGAGAAGGTTGCGAGCTTCTTCAACGGCCGAGGCCATGTCGGCAGCGGTAGCCTGGTTGCTATTAACCAGCTCGTTCCCAACGCTGACGAAGTTAATCATGTCCCAGTTATCACCGACGCCTTCTTGGAGAAGCTTGACCTCCTCGTCTAGGTTCTTGGGATCCCAAATGCCTGCAAAGACCTTCATTCCCAGTGTCTTGGCCGCTTGGACTACCTTGCCGACTTGCTCGCAGTCGGTGCCGTAGATGCGGACGGTAGAGTAATACTTGCTCAGCTGCTGCAGATCGCTGTTGATGTCGTCCTGGGACTTGCATTGGTGATCTGTGCGGTAGGGAGCGTAAGAAATGCCAAACTGCTTCGAGTCGGTGGCGTTCCCGCCCGCGGGGGTGGCGGCGGGTTGCACGTCGAGTTGCTTATAGTTTCCCGTGGCGTCGGGCTTCGTCTTGGAGCTTCCCTGCGCGTTGGACGCCTTCGTGGAAGCTCCCTGAGTGTTGGCTTGCTTCTTAAGACCGCCCGGAGCCAAGTCGTAGGACTGGGGCGCAGCATCAGCCGTGGGATCCAGCGGCTCGGTGAGGAAAACGTCGAGCTGATTGTCGTCTCCCGCAACGTCGAAGTCCGTCTCAGAGCTTCCCTGCGCGTTAGATGCCTTCAAGGAGCCCCCCTGAGTGTCGACTTGCTTCTTAAGGGCCACCGGAGCGAAGTCATAGGACAGGGGCGTAGGGTCAGCCGTGGGATCCAGCGTCTTGGTGAAGGAGAAGTCGAGCGTCTGCAAGGTATCGCCCGCCTCATCGATCATGGCGACGACTTCAGCCGGTATGAAGTCATCATCCAACAGACTGCGAGCAACTTCCGAGCCTTGAAGCCCAAGCCAGGGGCTGACATCAGTTCCCATTGACCCTTGAGGAAGAAGACAGATATGGCACAAGACTCACGGGTAGGATGGCTGGCAACCAAAGGCCCAAGGGCCATGGCTGGGAGTAAGAATCTTCCGAGGCCCATGGTAACAGACGAGTGGTGTAAGTCTGGAAGCAGGAAGACAACCAAGACGAGTGTTCAAATCGTCTGAGAAATAGGGAAAGAGAAGAAACTAAGAATGGAACGAGAGGCAAGCAGATGCCTAATAGGTGAGTACACAAAAGGACGTCCTCAGGGGCTGACAATATATGATCGGACAAGGCGAGGAGAAACAGGGTTCGAACAGAAAGGCTGGGAGGACGTGCTCCGACGATGCAAATCCCAAGACCAAAAAGAGGAACCCCAGCACACAGACGGGGGTAGAGACGGGGGGTTAGACGAGGTTGGAAGGGCGTTAAAGCAGAGAAGCAGTCGCGAAGGCGTTGCCAAGGCCGACGACGACTGCTTTCGCAGCCGGTCCATTTCTCCCGGTTGACCATCCATGACGAGAGGGAGAACAAGGGAGAGAGGGTGGGACCTGGGGGGTGACGAGAAGCGAGGCGAAAAAAACACAACAACAGGGGATGAGGAATGCGCAACTCGGTGGTATTGAACCTAGAGGTATGGGAATTCAGCAGATGCTATTCTCTGCGTCCGGGGCAGTCCAAGCGAATGATGACGATGACGATGACGAGAAGCCATCTCGGAGAAGGCGAGAGAATACCCAGAACATGAGGGAAAGATTAACAACTGAGTTATCTAACTGAAATCGAGGCCTCGTGGCGGAGAGTGGCTGGACAAATACCTCGCGAGGGTCGGAGATGTCCGCTACGTGCACGTCACATGATTTTTTTTCTACTTGCACTCGCGTCGACCAAATTTGGTTACGAAAGCGGAGGGAGCCCCGATTTTCTCTTTGACATTGAGAATCTCGGCGACGGCGGATCTCGGCGCAAACAAGAGGCAATGGATTTCGACGCGTGACGGACACGTGGCCAGAACGTCTTGGACTCTGTTACAGTGCCGCTAGGCCATTGACAAAAGGGAGAATTCCCGACGGAAGTATCACGGGCTTTATTCATGACAGAATCCATCAACGCCATACGAGACACGCCACCCACCAACTGTGCTGTCGGCCTCTTCAGGAGAAATCTTCATCGCTCATCTCTTTGCAGTGCACCAGCTCCGTCTATCCCCTCTCATCGTGCTCCGTATTATCCGTACATCTCAATCACATCCCAACTCCCGACGCCGAAGCCTGCCTTCAGAAGAGTGCCAGCGAGCGATATCAATCATTTCAAGCAGCCTTGTTACTCGCCTTGCGCGTCATCACCTTCGTTATCGCGTGTCGCAGCGTCACGCCCGCCTTCTCAATCTCCTTCTTGGACAGTGCCGACGTGATACACACCTTGAGCGCCGGTTGCGCCAGCCAGTTGTCATCCTTGGCAGCAATGGCCTGCGCGTAGAGTCTCGTCCTGAGCCTCGCCACCATGACGCCGTTTGCCAGTGCCTAGGTAAAGAAAAGACGACACGTCAGCCTCTACCCTCGTCTTCGACACACGCCCAGCATACCTCGTCGGCACATTCCGCCAAGACGCGCTCCTGCTCGTCGACGCTCATCCTCCTGGCTCTGATGACGTCTGCCTTGAGTACCAGTAGCATAATGGGATTGTCGCGCGCACTCGTGCAGACCACCCAGTCGCTTCGAGGATCCAGCTGCGCCCTCATGGCCTTGATGTTCTCCCGACACCGGGTGAGGATGTCTGGGTTCGACTGCAGCAGGTGGACCGTCTCGCTCGCCGTCATGGCCAACATGGCAGGCAGAGCAGCCGAGTACGTGTATGCCGACGACAAGATGCGCTGATGCTCGACCACGTCCTGGGGCCCGGCGCAAAAGCCTCCGCCAGCGCAGAGCGGCCCCGAAAGCGATCCTATAATCATGTCGACCTGCTGGGGATCCACGTTTTGGGCTTCGGTGAGACCGCGTCCCGTCCGACCAAGCACGCCAAAGGACCACGTCTCGTCGAGGATGACCCTGAACTTGTACCGTTCCTTGAGCTCAATCAGCCTCGGCAAATTGGTGCAGTCGCCAAGCGTCTCGAACAAGCCCTCGGTGACTATGAATCGTCGCGTGAGCCTCCTGGTCTTGGCCTGCTCCCTTGCCACGGCCTGCATGACCCTCTCGAGATGGTCCATATCACCGTGGTCATACCACTTGATGTTACTCCGCGAGACCTGTAGACCCTTTCGTATCGAGTAGTTGACGGCCTTGTCCGCGACAATGACGTCTCCGCGCTTGCAAAAGGCGGGAATCACGCTCGAGACTGTCGAGAAGGACTGCGCGTAGACGATACAGCTCTCTGTGCCAAGATAGTTGGCAATATCCGCCTCGGCCTTGACGTGGACGTCTTGCGTGCCGTAAAACTGCGGCGGACCACAGGGTCCTACACCATACGTCCGCAGCGTCTGGATGGCCTTCTCCTTGATCTGCTCGTTGGCATTAAAGTTGTAAAAGTTGTACGATGCCAGGTTCGTGACGGTGCGACCAGTCGAAAGCTTCACCTTGGGACCAGTCGGACTGCCAGCACGTCAGCAGCCAGAGCAAGTAAACGGCTCTACCAACCCTCGCGCGTCCTCACCCGACAATGACGGGAAGTTTTTCACTCTCGAGTTCCTCAAAGGGCGTCTGATGGGCGACGAGCGGCTCGGGAGCCCATTCGTCAATCAACTCGTCAACCTCCTGCAGCCGAACCACGTCAGCCCTTCACGTCCCACCAATTCACGTCTTCTAATCGTTACCCCCCGGATTTCGACCCCGTTGCGGACACGCACGTCTTCCCTTAGCTTGACGTAGCCTTGCTTCTGCGTCGAGTATGATGGCGAAAGCAGGTATCGGATGAAGAAGAGGAGCAAGACCAGTTCGATGGCAGATCGCACGGGGTCGTTCTGGTAGCTGGACTGGACGTAGCGCACGAGAACCGCTGATCCTGGCACTTTTTGAAAGGCAGACGAAACCTGCCGGAGCGCATTGTGAAGCCCGGCATGCAGCGCCTCGAGGTCCATGACGGCGAGGGCCTTGTGTTGAGGCTTCGCTCCAGCTGTGGGATGGCGAGGTGCTTCAGGAGTCTAATAAGAAGGGCTTTACCTCGGCTAAAGTCAGGGCCGACGGGGAGATTGCCTGAATCAGCACTTCAATTCAAGGCAGCATCACATGATCACCAAACTCCAGCATCTCTACAACTACAACTACAACGTAACATGCATCATCGCCAGCAAAACAGTATCTGGCGTCGGCAGTCATATTATAATATAATCACAGTTAAACTCGTGCCGATCCATCCATCTTCAGACTCGTCGTAACAAAGCAACCCAATCGCCTGAAATTCTACTACCACAAATCATAGCCGCGACAACTCTTCTTCCTCTCGGCTCTTCCGCTCGATCCGCTCGGGACACTTCCCCTCAACACACCGGCTTGAACCAAGCCAGTCCACACTATGCAATTCTTAGAAAAGCTTTATCCTATTGTTCCCCCCGCCACCGCCGCCGCCACCGCCGCCACCGCCTGTGGGTTCGGCGGCCCCCGTTTTGGATGTCGACTTGGTAAAGGCGCCGGTGTAGCCCGGTCTGCCAGTTCCCGTCTCCGTGGTGCCGTTCGTGTTGTCCTTGTCTTGTGCGTTGGGCTGCATGAGACGGAACTTGTCCTTCATAGAGGCCTTGTCGCCGATTTGCCTGAGAAGCTTGGGAGGTATCTTGTCGCCGGCCAAGATGGGACCGACAATCAGTCCGAGGAAGACGCCCAGGAGCACAAAGTAGAGAATGGCATATCGAACCACCCTCCGCCGCCTTAGCTTGGACTGTTTCATCGAGTAAATCGGAGGCCGGATTTGTCGACTGCAT
The DNA here is from genome assembly GCA_002591395.1 of Ophiocordyceps camponoti-rufipedis. Lineage (NCBI taxonomy): Eukaryota > Fungi > Ascomycota > Sordariomycetes > Hypocreales > Ophiocordycipitaceae > Ophiocordyceps > Ophiocordyceps camponoti-rufipedis. The sequence goes on along the minus strand of NJES01000029.1, from coordinate 14,495 downwards.
CTTCTGTCAGCAACTGCCCGCCTGCGATTTCGCTTTTCGAAGCACATACCTGGGTCTCAGCCAGAAGAGCATCATCGAGTGAAGTTTGTCGACCTGCGGAATCAGGATGATGGGCAGCATCAGGAACAGCAGCCAGTGGCCCAGGATGAAGTCGGCCGCAAACATGCTCAGTTCCGTAATCTTGCACAGAAACTCGCGCGCTGGTTGTGACATGGAATGCCAGCCCATCGAGTACCACTTGCCCGTCCAGAAGGCGACGTTTGACTGATCCGTCTTCATCTCGCGAGTCAAGGCCAGTGACACAATGAGCTTGAAGATGAACCTCTGGATGGCCACGACGGCAATCATTCCCGCGAGGGTCCTGGCAAAGTTGAAGCCCTCAAGGACGAACATGGCCTCGAAGAAGATGAGCATGAAGACGGCAGCCGTGCCGTGGGCAATGGCCGCCAGAACGCTGCCAAACTTCTTGCAGCACATGCTGAGGACGGGGCCCATGCAACAACCCATGGCGAACATGGCCCCCAGCACTCCAGCGTTGATACCTATCGGTGCCAAGGCGACGACGAGCACGCGGATCAGAGAGTCCGTCGGCTTGATCGCGGCGTCCTTGTTCTTGGAGCTCAAGACACCCGTCTGCGCATTGATGAACAAGTATGGAATCAGGGTCCAAACGACCTGCATAAGGGGCGTGAGGATCTCCGTGAAGAAAATGTTGGCAATGGCAGCGCGCGGGACATCGGCCGACATCTTGGCCGAGGCGTCGCCCAGAGCCTTGCGCTTGTAACCCGTGATCCGAGTCCGCGAAAGACGGCAGAAGGCGATCCACGACGACGCATGGCTCCTCGAGTTGCCCCTGGAGAGCCAGCGCAGGAAGTCCCGATAGTCGATGAAGAAGTCGTTCCAGGCGAACTGATGCGGGTTGTAGAGGAACGGCGAGATGGTGAGACCGAGCAGCGTGATCCAAAAGTACGTCAGAGCCGCCTGCCAGGCCGTGACCGTGGCGAAGAGGAGAATCATCAAGAGCCTGGCGCCAAAGTAGATCGACGGCCCGGCGAAGCGCGAGTACAAGACGCCAAAGGGGATACGCGCCGTGGCGAAACCACGCCCTGTTCCGATGTATCGCGCACCGCCAAACGAAAGATCTTGCTGCACAGAGTTCGCGTAAATCTGGCAGACAAACACCTCGAAGAATGGCGAGAGCGAGAAGAACTGCTTGAGGAAACGGACCAGGGCGCGCCACACGCCACGTTCCGTCAGTTCCTGGACGATGAGCGGCACGAACGAGAGGAAGAAGACGAAGAAGATGGAGAAGATGCTGCGCTGTACCCAGTCCATCACCGCGTCCGTGTTGGCGCATCCCGTGGGGAACAGGGGGTCCGTCAGCGGCTTGTTCCGGTTGTAGTCACATTTAATCGTCTCGTGTTTGAAGGCACCGAAGTTGAGCAGCGTGAGCATGAAGAGCTGGACCGAGAGCATGATGAACATGTTGTTGATGTGGAAGCCAGGGTGGGCGTAGTAGAAGGACAGGAATCGATCAAGAGGAAGCTGGGTGCCGAGGTAGTAGTACTCTCGAGACAGCATCTGTTCTCCCATGCCAGTTCCGATCTTGGTTGTGAAGTTGAGAATGGAGCCGAAACCAAGATCACGACCCTTGCCGCACTGGTAGTATTCACAATGCTTGATGCGCCCGCCGCGGAGGATGGCGTTCATGCCGGCGAAGATGTCTTCGTTGAGATGCAAGCCCTTCTGTGCCTTGGACACGCCGCCACGAGTCGTCATGAAGATGCCGTTGAGGAAATCGGGATGACCGTAGTGCAGCTTGCCTCCAATCTGCGCGAGGGTACGAGCAAACAGCGTTCCGAACGTCTGTTCCTTGCCGGCGGCGACGTCTCCCAGGATGCCGATGTTCTCCGAGAAGATGTACTCGCGGGCTCCGAGAATCGCGACCGGAGCGGAGACCTCGTTCTTGACACCCGGAGTGTACGGGGAGACGTTCTCCATCTTCATCTCTTCAAACTCGGCCAGAACGCTGCGAATCTTGAGGCACTCCTCGAGGTAGTTGTCCTGGTTCGCATCGATGAGTTGGATGTATTCGCCGCGGTAGAAGATGAGAGAGTGGTTCTGGTTGTCCGATTTGCCATCGCCAAGAACAGGGTTGCCGGAGAGCTGGATTCTGAACTTTGGCCGGCGCATGCCGTTCTCCATGAGCTCCGAGTGGCCGTCGATGAGAGCCGAGTAGAGCCGGGGCTCCTCGCCCTCGGCCACGGGAGGCTCCTCGTCCAGATAGGCGATCTGCAGATCGGGATACGCGCGAAGCAGGAATTCGGCATTTTCCATCTCTTCCTTCTTGAACTTGGAGTAGCGCTGCATCGACACGACAATCTTGAATTTTCGGCGCGCCATGCGTTCCAATTCGCGTTCGAGCTTGTCAGAGTTGCCGCCAAACATCTGGACCACCTCCGGGTTCTCCACTCGGTACAAGAGCTTGATGGCACGGCTGTAGTTCATGAAGCCCGAGACGGTACGGTACAGAGTCTGAGAACGGAGCGAGGCCCAGATTCGAGTCCGCAGGGTGTACTCGGGCGCCGAGGACTTGAAGCCGATGCAGTAGAAGGGGAGGTCGTCAATCTTGCTCTTTGCGGCGTCCTTCTCGCTCTTCTCGAATTCGCCATTCATCTGCGACGTCTCGTCGGCCAGGATCTTGGTGTCCTTGACGAAGCAGTCCCACTCGTGCGGGTGCAGCTGTTTGAGATACTCCAGGAGCGTCACTCGAGAATACGGCTCGTCCTCCCGGATAATTTCGCGCAGGGACAGCAGGATCTTCTCGCTGTAGTGAGGAATCATCACCGTAAACGTCGGCATGTTGTCCACCGGAAGAGGCTCCGGGATGGGCGTCGACAGCGACTGGGCGAAGAAGGAAATGCGGCGCTCTGCCTCACTATGGCTGGGGAAAAACTCCGTCTTGAACGAATGGTCTTCCTGAGAGACGAAAAAGGTCGGAGCGCGCAAGGTGCGCTTCCCCTCCTGCTCGGACGGCACCTGGTGATACAGCAGCTTCTGGACGTGGTCGATGGCCAGGAGATGCTCGCGATACATGGAGATGACGATAGCATTCCAGACCTGCGATATCAGCACCTTTGGCTTGTACTTGATCTCCATGTCGGTCGTGGCCAGGACTTTGGAGTAGATCCTCTTGGGAAGACGGGAGAAGATGTTCCTCCACGGGGTCCAGATGGAAGATCCAATGTAGAAAGACCGCGCAATAGAGAAGATGGTGTTGAGGAGGACGTAGAAGAGGTAGGTGTCGAGGAAGAAGAAGATGAGGTCCGTGAAGGCCATCAAGGCGAGCAGTATGGCCGGGTGATTCTGGCAGAGGATGGTGGCAGACTTGCCGAAAATGTGATCGCCCTGGCACCTGGGGTGGAAGATGGAAAGATAACGGATCACGTCTCGGAACGAGAGCGTGAGGTAGACGTAGGATTCGCCAAACTTGGCGCCGAACACGGTCAGCCACAGGCCGTACGACATGGCCATGTCGTTCCCGGAGAGTTTGGGATAGCTGGCCGTGAAGGTCTGGCTGGCGACATAACGTCTCGAGTTCTTGGTGAGGTAGCTGCCAAACAGTCCACCGAGTGGCATGACGGCGAAGAAGAGGAAGGTGATGACGGCAATGACAAAGTGCACGATGCCAATGATGAGGTCGACATCGATTTTGCTCTTCTTAACGTCCGTGGGAAACATGAATACCTTGACCCCGGGTCCGGCGTTGATGGCAAAGATGAGCAGGAGGAAGAGGAGCTTCTTTGTCAGATGCTGAGCGCCAGCCCATCGACGGGGAACGTAGGCCCATTCGGCCAGGGTTGCCAGGATCTGGATGAGAGCGGCAATGGCACCGCCGAACGCGACGACGGCAAACTGCTTCGATGCGGGCGGCTGGTTGTTAACCTGCTGCTCGTACGCGCTGCCGACGAGGAGAGTGGGCGCATTGTGTGCCGTGTAGAACCAGAACATGGTGAGATGGATGATCCAGATGCGGTTGAAGTTGACCAAGAGGTGGCCCCAAGATCGCGTCTCCTTGTACGTCTTAAAGAAGCACTTCTTCCATTCGACGTCCTTGAGCTTCAGGTACCGCTCGGCAGGCGGAACGTCGACCAGCTTGCTCTTATCCTGTAGGACGACGCGCTCGATGCCTTCGGGGTACCAGAACAGCTGGTTGCAGTCGTCGTAGCCGATGATGTGCTTGTGGTCGCGCTCGCGGCGGACGTAGACCCCGTTAAGGATCTCGTAGCCCTGATCACGGCAGTACTGGTAGAGGGGTGTGATGACGTTGTTCAGATACGTGAATTCGTCGACGGGTTCCACGAGAGCCTGGCAGGCGGGCGAGTTGAGGTAGTCGTCGGCGCATTTGAAGACGAAGCAGAGGCACTCGGGCATGAAACGGACTTGGTTTGCTTCGCCCCAGCAGAGGAGGTAGAGTGCGATCTGGCGCACACGGTCATGCTGCGACATGCGATTCATCCGAGTCTTCCAGCGGTATTCGGCCGCTTCCAAGCTGTTGTCGCCTTCGAGATCCTGGAGAGCCTCGTCTTCGTTGGCGGCATCTCCCGCCTTCTTCTTCTTGTTCTTGGCCTTTCGACGCAGGCCCTTGCTCTTGGCGTTGGCGAAGCCGACGGCGTCGTCCAGGTCAAGGTGAGCGGCAAAGTACCACTTGCGATAGTTGGCGTTGTCTCCACCGATGTAATCGGCGTGGAGGGAGAGCAGTGCTTGGTTGGGCGTCATGCGGGAAGCCCTGGAATCGAGCAGCGTCATGAGATGGTCGTACATGTTGCGCATGCTGTCTCGCTGGAAGCCGAACTTTGCAGTCAAGTCCATAAAGATGTCCTCGATTTCCTCCTTAGAGAGGGGGATCTGGGCGTCCGAAGTCCAGGCAGGGTACGGCTCCCGGGATCGTTGACCAGCTGGCAGCACGTTGCCGTAGTCCATGCCATAGTTGGGAGTGGACGCGCCGGACGAGCGGTTCGCGCCGTACGACAACTGCGAGGAGGGCGGGCGATATCCTCGCTGCCCATCAGCGTAACTGTTTTGGCGCTCGTCGCCGCGGCCGTAGTAGTCCATCTCAGCGGCTCGGGCCATGTCGGACCTCATGGTGAAGTCGCTAAAGGTCTCCGAGTCCTCTTCAGAGCCGTGCCGACCACTGTGGGCGGCGTACCCATTGTTGTACTCGTTGTCGTAGTAGCCGCCGCCCTGGCCGTTGTAATACTCGTCTTGATACTGGTCGTGGCCATCATAGTATCCTCCATCCTGGTGATATGGGTTGTTGGGATCGGCGTTGTAGTATCCTCTGCGCCTCGAGTTAACGACGAGATGGGCTTTGGGTAAGCACTTTGGGGGGGCAACGAACGATTCGTCGTAGTAGCCGTCGCCAGCATTACCGTGGCCTCCTTGGCCGCCTCGAGCGTCGTAACCGTTTTCGTAATATTGGTCATCTTGATAGTACGAGTCGGTATGGCCGCCTTGCTGTTGACCATAGCCATCGTCGTAGTGGTCGTGATGACCGCCTGGATACCCCGACATCTTGGCAGAGGATTAACTATGTGATGGCGGAATCCGCGTAAGCCTGAGAGAAGCGGGAGGGCAGACAGGAAAGGACACAAACTCTTCGACACACATCGAACCGCGTAAGGTTGAAGATGGTGGCGGTATCGAAGACGGGTGCAGGGCAAGAGGCGAGAGTGTTTAGGGTGTGTTGACCTGGCGCTCGTTGCGTATGTCCGCGTAATCGAGGCGGCTGGGAGGTGGTGCGCGAAAGTCGGCGAATCACAGCACTCACTGCCAACTCGGATCGACCGCGTCACGAACTGGAGTCGAGCGGGGCCAAGGAAGAGCTGAGGGCGAGATGCGGTGCTCGTAAAGTCGTGGGGAGAGCTGGCGGGAAGAACAAACAGAAGGTCGACGGTCCGCCAAGAGTCGCGACAGTAACGACCGGGCTCGTGCTGGAAAGAACAGAAAGCAGAAGGAATAGTAGGTGGTAGGTAGCGAGTGTAGGACTCAAGCCGTCGTGAAGACGCGATTGAGGTCGCAGTCGCCGTCTCCCCTGAAGGCCTACGGGGGAAAAAAAGGGAATCAGGGGGGGGAGGAAGTCGGAAAGGGAGAACGGCGAGACTCGAGAGGATGGAATCCAAAGGGGGGTGGAGCTTCCAGCGGGAGAGGGAAGGACAGCGCTGCTGCGGTGAGCACAGGTGGCTGAGCGATGGAGAAAGAGTCACGGAAACCTGCAAGCACCACTAGGAACGGTGGGAAGCGGGTGTTGGGCAGGTATTGGGTACATGCAGGGCATAGATTGCTGTACATCCAGGATGGTGCACAGCTTCCAGGTTCGACACAAGTTGCGCGGGATAAAGCGGGACGCTGCCATGTCGTGAGTGGCAGTTGCGGTACCAGCTGAGTCCGCCCAGTACGAAGTTGCATGTACCTTGAAATAGGAGGGCGGACCTGGGTGAATGCATGTAGATCCTTGCACGCTTCGTTCAAGCGCCCGGGAAGAGCCTGCGCCCTCCCCCCTTTTCCCCCTTTTCCCCCTGACTCTAGCCATGTCCGGCCGAGCCTGATAGGCCGAACCCGAGGTCGGACGTGGGAAAGTGGTGGCCAGCCGAACAATGGGCTCGCATTAGCAGGGGACACGTTCGCACCTAGTTTTCGTACATTCGTATACTGTATGCGCTGTGCTCGGTAAGAACAGAACCTGGCTGCGTGGTATAAAACGTCCGGCTGAATTATTATGCACACCATCTGTCCCGGCCGTATCGAGCCGTCCCTCCCCCTTGGCCCGAGCCGTCCAATGAATGCTACGGCAAACCCCCGCGGCTGAGCCAACCTGGGCCTCTCGCTCTGGCTCGTTTGTATTCGTAAGCCTACCTACCTATTATACATACATACACAGTGAATTCGCGCTTCGTAAAGCGCAGTCAACGTTGCAGAGCAACCTTGAGGCTACATCTACATACATACATACGTACATGATACACCCATCCATGCCACGCAATCACTCTGATAGGTACCTAGCCGACGACGATCAAGTGGCGAAGAGCTCGTGCTAGACCGGACAGGGTGCGGCCCGTCAGTGCTCATCCGAAGGTTGGGGGGAAAACAGGAAATAATAGGAGAACAAAAGCAAGCTTATTGGCCTCCTATTGTGGCTTGGTGGAGCCCTCAACGTGCTTTGGCCTTATCGGTCCAACCACGTACAGTAAGTCGGATAAGATGAGCACGGTGGGAAGCAGGTTTCTCCGCACAACGATGTGCATTTATCTCGCGCATAAAGCTTCACAGACGGCGTCGGCACGCGCGTTGCATTGTGCACGCAGCACACGGCAGCAGCACATCACAGAGGACACCACGGAAGACACCAGACGGCACAAGTGGCACAAGTGTTGGATCGATGATGATGATGATATCTGCCGCCTAGCAGCTTGCCAGATGGATAGATAGGGATGCAGATATCATCCATCATCATCGATCAATGTACGGATATATTGTCTGCGTTGACAGACACGGGTTCGAGAACTGCCTCGCGTCCGTCTCCCACTCAATGATACGATACTTTTTGGTGAAACGGCGGCTCGTCATCATCCAACTTCATCCACTGCTCCCCAGCTGCTTGTTTTGCATCGTGCGGCTCTACAACGAAAACCCCGCAAGCAGGTAAACCCAACCACAAAGTCTGATGATACGAAGGGCATCCATTATCAAACACTATTTCCACTCGTTTGCATGTGAACCGGCGGCTTCTTCGGATACCAGGCAGCGATGATTAAGCTTGATGGACTTTCGTTGTGCCAATCGTCGGTCCCCTTGACAACCGCCACGTTACCGATTGAGAGCCACCATCTTGAAGGGTATCCAGAGAAGCCAATGCTCATGGCCAGATCGCAAATGATATCCGGCGTCTGCTCATTGTGCCTCGTCCCCTCTCAACTGCCTTTGTCCCTTGGCTTGGTAACCGTTGGTCGTGATGAGGATTCAGCGACACGTGACTTGCCATCTGTTGTTGCCGTAGAAACGCGCTGTCAGTCACTCAAACACTTCAGCTGTAGAGACAACCCAACAACCCAACGTCCAACTCCTATCGTCACCGGGCAACTTCGCACCGGGCGCCCTGCAAGGTGTCAATTGCTATCGTCGTCAGCTTCTTATCTCTGAAAGGTGATCAGGATTGCGACGGACCGCTACAGCCTTCAACAGCCTCTATTTGTCCCACGACGCATCAGCCGAGTCGTTTGCCTCTTCAGCAGCTGACGACGACTTCTTGCGACGCGCAAAGGGCTCGCTAGCCTGGCTGGCACCCTCAGTCGCAGCCATGTCCCGAGACTCCGACTATTCTCCATCAAGTGGCGATGATCTGCCATGTCTCAAAGACTTGATCCCGCGTGGCAACGCAAGCCCCAGCAGGAACAAGAAGTCCCAGGCCAGCGCGGTGGACAATGGAGACAGGCCAAAGACATCGACGGTCATGTCGTCCACACGAAAAGTTCGCCGACTCGGCGATGCCAGCACGCTGACTGCGATGAACCCGCTCCTTCTACCATGGAACCACGACGGCGATGATGGCGTATCGGGCTCCGATGTTGCTTTGACAGAGAAGTCTCCGAAGAAGACGATTGCCTCGCAGGAGCGCCCTCCGGTCACAGAGAAGATTGCTACCTCAATGGATGCAAAATCTCGTCGCGTCGCACGGCGAAAGAATGCAGTGACGCCTATCAATGAGGAGCAGGAAACCAAGCAGCACAACGGAACAAAGACGCTACCCCTTCATTCCGATAGAGCAGCCAAGCTCACGCAACCAGTAACGAAAGTTACTCGACACGTGGAAGTAACAAAGCCCAATCACGCACAAGACGATACCACAAAAGCGCTTTCCGACGCAGACGACTCGAGTTCATACCAAACAGCTGCCGAAAACACTTCCGACTTTAGCAACAGTCTTGGCTCAGACTTTGCCACCGACGAGTCTGATCTCCATCCCAACCAACACGAGCCTCGGCCAGGAAACAGGAGCGCACCTCATCTCGGCCCTGTAGTGGAAAAGGGGGCTTCCGGAAGAGCGCAACACCCAACGCCCCTCGACAAGCCCGCGGACTTGAGCAGCCTCTTGAACAAGCTTCGGATCGATTTCGAAGACACGCCGACGAAGGACCATGCGCCGCCCAAGCCCGAGGATTTCGGAGAGCCAAAGACGCCCAAACCCGGGTCCAAGGGTCTCGTGTCACCTCTCAAGCTGACCCGCATCCCACAAACATCGTCTCGGCCCAGCACCGACGCCTTCTGGTGTCAGGAGTTTATAGACGACTGGAATGACCAGCACTCTGCCCGGAAGCAGCTGTCGAATCCCATCTCTCCCAAAAAGGCCGTTGACGCGAGCCCATCCAAGACGAAGAGGAAATCATTCGACGCCAAGAAGCGCTCGCTGGCCGAAGAGTTCCTGCGCGAGCTCGACGCGGAGATTACCAGCGGCAACATCTCCCAGCTCACCGAGTCGACGGGAGGCGTGAAGCTCGTGTGGACGAAGACGCTCAACACGACAGCCGGCAGGGCTAATTGGCGGAGAGAGTCGATACGGACAAAGCCAGCTTCGGGAACGTCGGTTGTGACGACGCACGCGCATCACGCGTCGATCGAGCTGGCGGAAAAGGTGATTGACGACGAGGACAAGCTGCTCAACGTGCTGGCACATGAGTTCTGCCACCTGGCCAACTTTATGATCAGCGGCATCACCAAAAACCCGCATGGAAAGGAGTTCAAGGCCTGGGCGGACAAGTGCTCCCGCGCGTTTGGCGCTTCGCACGGCATCAAGGTGACGACCAAGCACTCGTACGACATCGACTTCAAGTACGTCTGGGCCTGCAACGACTGCGGCTCCGAGTACAAGCGGCATTCCAAGAGCATCGACCCGAAGCGGCACCGTTGCGGCAGCTGCAAGGGCGTTCTGGCGCAGACGAAGCCGACGCCGAGGGAGAAGGGCGGCACGGCGAGCGGCGAGCCGGGGAAGAGGAGTGATTATCAGGTCTTTGTCCGGGAGCAGATGAAGATTGTCCGGGGGGAGAATCCCGGCAGTCCGCAGAAGGAGGTTATGAGGATGGTTGCTGGGAGATGGGTCGAGGCTAAGAAGAGCTTTGCCTTGACGGAGGCATCTCGGTTGATGGCTGGTGAGGTGGATGTTGTCAACGTCGGTTGACGGGAGAAGGACATGAGGAAGACGACTGTGACGAGAACCATGAATCTGCATGTCAAAGCGGAAAACAGTACTGTAAAAATATGCTGGCGTCAATAGATATGTACATGCTCTCTTCCCAGGCCCGTATGAGGATGACGATCTGCTCGGCCGTATCTGCATAACGTCATAAAGCAAACATCATCAGACGCCATGCTCCCCCAAATCACAACATCTCCCACGAAGCGTCCAATCATCTCCTCACCTCTCTCGAGCAGACGTCTGCATGTCAAGGATCGCCAAACAGGCTAAAGTCCTTGATCTTGAGCGACTCCCAGATGGTAGCCGAGTACTCGACGGCGTTGCCCATGAGTTTCCCCTGCTTACCGAGCTCGAGATCGACGTCGTCCTCGTCATACTCGCCCTTGATGTGCGGCACGTTGATGGTGATGAGGATGTCTGTTTTGTATTGCTCGAGGCGGAGGAGCGTCATGATGAGGGCGGTGAAGTCCGGGGCTGAGTCTTGGCCTTTGGCTTGTCCGACTTTTGGTGTCTGCGTGGCGATGAGGGTGTAGGCGGGAGGCTTGAATCTGAGCAGAGGTCGTTAGTCTTACAGGTAAACAGAAAGGATGACTATCTCACTCCAGGCGGGTAAACTCGGTCTGGGCCGTGTTCCAGATCTTGACAGAGCCAATGTCGGTGCCGACCATGTCCTCCAGGTGCGTCGTCATAGCCAAGCCGTCAATCTCCGCGCTGGAGCCAGCCTCGCCGACCCGCTCCGTGATATCGAAGATGATGCTAGTGAAGCCATCCTTGTCGATCCAGACCTCTTGATTATCAGGGACTTGCCGGAGTTTGCTGTCACCCGTCAGCAAAGGCTCGCGCATCTTTCGCCTGGGGGAATTTATTGTTCACCTCACGTCGGCGAAGTTGGCTGGCAGGTCGCAGACCATGGCGCCGCCGTACAGAGGCGTACATCGGTAGGGCATCGTGTATGTGTGGGTGTATCGGTGCCTCGTAGCCGTAGTCGTAAGTGAAGAATGAAGATGTTTGGTATCGGACGGCTTCTACGGATGGAAGACTCGGGGCTTCCGGGCCGGTTGTCACGAGGCGGGGGCGGGGAAGTTTAGTCAGAGGTCCATCCTCACCGTCAACGTCAACCGACCTTTTTCCCTCGGCCGACAGTCAGGAGGACAGAATGGCTGTGCGTGCATGTTGTTTGGTGTTTGTTTGTTCAATGATAGAGAGACACGTTCACTCGTCTCTTGGGTATGAGGCATCAGCCGTACGAATACTGAGGAAAGATACTACCAGGTAGATCAAGATCTCGAAGCCAGACATTCAGTTTGACAGCTGCAGCTACCCGTCCGCTGTCGAAATGAGCATCATATGCGTAGAGAGCGTCCGTCCCAAAAGGGATGCAACGTTTCCTCGCCGATGATTCCCTCGATTCTTCTCTCCTCGAACCACCGAGAACGGGGCGAAGGAAGACAAGTCCTATAGTTGTCTACTTCCCTAATATATCCAAAAGTTAAGTGAATACTCCAACAGATGCTCGCTGAGTGACCTTGTCTTCGGCAACAAGTCATGCAGAATAGTGTATTCGTATAGTAACAAGATTGCGAAACAAGAAATCACTCAACCGACCATTCGACTTCACCCCGCTTCTCCCCGACAACATCGGCTGGCAACCTGAAGAACCTAGTGATAAAGTCGCGATTTCACTAGTCCACTGGGTTGCACGACTTCGCAAGCCGAGGAGCGCGATGAGAGCCTCACGAGCAGACTCGTGAGCGTAGTAGAGGGGGAGTGTGTAAGAACGGACCGGAAGATGTAAATAGACGATAGATGTAATCTATCGATGCTAGCTATAGCCGGTCGTAGGGTCTATATAGCCGTAAGGTATAAAGACCTCTACATAGCCCTAATCTATACTCTATATAAGGTATCTATACCTTATCTTAATGCTATAAAGATAGGAGGGCGTATTATACCTACTACGGTATCTAAGGCTATAAAGCTATATATTATGCCTTTATACCCTAACGCCTAACTAGGCTATGCTTTCCCTAATATACCCCCTCTATGCCTAGGGAAGCTAGGTATAGGACTTAATAGGGAAAGGAAAAGCTACCGTAGCTAATTAGACGCCCTATAGGCCCCGCTATAGAGATCTAAAAGTAAAGCTATTATAAGAATTAATAATAAGTCTTTATCCTAAAAAACTACCTACGTACGTAGGTAAAAAATAAATAAAGTAGAGAGGTAAAAGGAAAATAAGGGGTATCTCTTACTTCTCTAGGAGATCTCCTACGCTAGCCCCCCCCCCTACTAGTAGCGGGTAGATTATAAGGCTAGCGTAGGAGATAGGTACGCCTAGCCCTATAACTACGCTAGGTTACCTAGGACTCGAACCTACGGCCTCTAAAGGCTCTTAGTCGTTCTCCCTATAGTCCTACGCCTACCCCCCTTAGGCTACTAGGGCCTCGATAGAAGAGGGGTCGTTATCTATAATAATAATATATAGTAGACTAGCGGTATAGCCGTAGGGGAAGGAGCTAATTCTAGGTAGTTAGAAAATTATATAGCTAGTAGTATAGGAGCCTAGTCCTATACTTAGGGATCTTAAAGACACTAAAATTATCGCGATAGGTATAATACCTATCGTTTTCTAGGCGTTATCGTAAAAATCGTACCTTAGTATTAAGGTACGGGGTTAGGGTTAGGGATCTAGACTCCTAAGTTAGAGACTATAATCGAAGCTAATAAGGGCCCCTAAGGGCTAAATTAGAAGAGAAGGGTACTAAAAGAAAGATAAAAAAGAGGTCTATTAGCGTACGAAATTTAAAAGGAATTAACATAAGGAAAAGTCTATAATCTAGGAAGGGAGAGTTAACCGTTAGGGGTTAAATCTATAATATATCTACCCCCTTAAGAAGGTATAGATAGATCGAGAGCTATTAGAGGAAAAGATAGTACTTTTCTACGGGAAGGGCTTTTATTATACTATTAGCTAGGTTATTAGCTAAAGCGATCTATTATAGCTAGAGGCGCTCTTCCTAAACCTCTTAGCGAAGCTAATGTCTATAAATATTAATATAGCGGAAGTTAGTATAGAGACGAGCTATAGGGTTAGTTAATAAAGTAATCGTTCGTTAATTATTATAATAGAGTAAAGTGTAATTATTAAGCTAGAGCCCTAGCTCGTTAGCTAGCTAGCTAAGGGCTCGAAGGTCCTTCGCTACTAACGATAGAGCGTAAAGTTTAGCTTCTATAGAAGACGTTATAATAGTCTTTTACTTTATTAATCGCTAGTCGATAACACTACTACCTTAGGCTATAAAGACATACCCCTAAGTAGACTTACGGGAGTCTATATTATCCGCGAAGGACGAGTTAGAAGAGGTAAAGAGAGTAAGGGCTACTAGGGGAGCTTTACTATAGCTTAGGCCGTAGGTATAGGTCCGTTAAAGGTAAGAAAAGTACCTTCGTACCTCCCTAAAGTAGTCTAGGCCTAGGTTAGCGCTATAGCGAGCTAGCTTACCGATAGTATAAGCTATATCTAGCCTCGTATAGATAGCTAGATAAAGAAGTAAGCCTATTATTAAGAGATAGAAAAGGTAATCGTCCTAGCTAACTTTCCTATTAAAGGTATAGAAGTTATCGTTAATAATAGGGGTAGTAGCGCTAAGCTAGGGCTAATTAAGGCCTCCTACTTTAAACTTATCGACTAGTATATTAACGTAAGCGTCTTAGACTAGCTATAGAAGACGCTTCTATTAGTTACGAAGAAGCTAAATACTAAGGAACTACTAATAGTCCCCTATAAAGGTAACCTTAAAGGTCTTAAGAAGGGCGTTATAGAGTTATTACTAGTAGTATTAGTCCCCTTTAGGGAATAAGGTAAGGATATCGTTAATAAAGAAAACGATAATAACCCCTTTATAGGTTATAGCGAGGACCCTTTTATAAGTAAGGGTATAGGGGTCTTCGAATAAGGGCTAATAGCCTTATTTAACGAAGAAGTCGCGAAGGTAGTTAAACTAGAGCTTCGGAGAGATACGTAGGCTATAGAGGCCTTTATAGACCTTAAGGTAGTAGCCCTTGCCTTTCTAACCTAGTAGATAACGGTAGAAGACTAGCTTAGGGAGGGTTATATTAAGAAACGCGGTCTTAATGTCGTACTACTTAATCTTAAGGTCTTCTTAATAGGCTAGGGTAGCTAATAGTTAGAAGGTTCGGGCCCTAAGAGTCGTAGCGTAGGTGTCTATAAACACATAGCATGAAA